>WNNJ02003636.1:0-119427 GCA_012934845.2 Pomphorhynchus laevis | reverse complement strand
AATTCTACTAGCCCACTGTTTTCGTGCAGTAAACACCAAAGTGAAACATTTTTGTTCAAAAGGATAAATTTTCGATATTCTTTAACAATAATTTTCAGCGTATTGTAGTCATTTTTTATTTGAAAGCTTGCTAGTGTGACAATCGTCAGAAATAACTACGATACGTAAAATTAAATATCACATTGAGTATCGAAAAAAATCTAGCTTTTGGGGAATAAATTTTTATTTCATCAAATATTCGTGCACAAATAACGTCAAGAATTTGAACATATCAATATATATATATCCTTAATATTAGATAATCAAGAATAGTATTCTGTTAGCTAAACATTCGATTGCTGTCATTTTTATCAAAATCGATTGGTCCGACCGGAAATTTTTTGATTCAAATATTCATTCAAATTAATTTGTGCTCACGTGCTAAATAATTCATTAGCTAATATACTGTAGGAAAACAAAACAAAAATCAACTCGAAGAGAACAGCATTTATACTGATACAGTGTACTGAATTACACTGATTTTTGCACGTCTGCAATACATAAAAATAAATATTTTGTTGCAACTTATTGCTGCATCTCAGAGAAAAACGAGTAGTCGGAAAGGTCATAATTAAATAAGTGGTAACTTCTTTCTAAACATTGTATATGTTTTTAATTGAGATAGGAACATGCTTCTATAAAAAATTAAAACTCACACTAAACCCGTATCGTTTTCCGTGATCATTGATATTTTATATTTATCTGAAAGTCAGGATCCAATACCATTAGGCTTCATTTTTATATCTTGGAAGTTTATTTTGTTGTTTATGCTGTTGGCACAAATATTTGCCCAGAAATAATCTGATATTGATTTCGTTATACATTAAGGAAGTTATTGATTTTATATAACTGGATCTCGCAAGTTGTTTTTCAGCATTCACTTCAATTCTAAAATATTTGTTGATATGTTCCTTCTTTAATAATAATTACAAGAAAAACGGATGTTTTAAATTGTAGTTAGCTGTTAATTATTATTGTACGTATGATTAAAAGTATGATTAACTAATGGTATTGAAAGGTTTTCAGTTCTAAATTTTTGTAAATATTAAATTATTTGTCTCTTACATATGACAATGTTTGAAGCAAAAAAGGGAGTCTGATTTATTAACACCTTATATACTACACTAGATGTACATCCTGATCTCTATCAGGGTATACAAATCGAAATATTTGGTAGTTTTGTTAATACCCAATAGTAGGCAAGAAACGGATAACCAGGTTTGATCCCTCAGGAACGTTCTAGTCGATCGTTCAAAATTGCTGCTGCTGACATCATCGTCATAATAATTAGGAAATTCTAAAAGTAAATTGCGGTTTTTTGATCATTTGCTTTTCAGCAAATAGCGAAATATAAAAATACACTTGTGTTTTGTTAATACTCCTTCAAAATTCCAAATTTAGAATATATTGATCAAAATCATTCATTTTTAATCGAATTTCTAATTGTATATAATTATGATACACGATTACGCCACAAATTTTAAATCGCCTTGATTTTGTCGGGACAACTGAAAGGCTATGCGATCAGTACGGACATTCAATAGGCCGCTGTTCGATTGTTCTCGGACAACGGTCGAATTGTGCTATTGGACGAAACTGAATAACACATTGGTTTCTTTTAAGTCATCATATCCTTATTCACAATATTAGTGATAAAATCAATTAAATTGATTGGTTAAATTTATTTGCTATCATATCCGGGTATTATGATCTTGACTATAATTATAGAACGGCAACCGGGACGATTTTAACGAAAGAGATCATAAGCTAGTTGTCGATTACATAAATAGCTATCTGCATTTGCACGTGTAAATATAATTGGATATTCAAAAATGAGTGAGATTGTGAAAATTTAAAGTTTTTTTTTGCTGACAATAATGTTAGCAACCAGTTATGAAAATTAAAAATAACTGATTTTGATCCATTAAATTCGGAATTTTGAAGCAACGTCAATCAAAACACAAAATTACTTTTATATTTCGCTAGTCACTGCTGCTAGCTACATAATCAGCAATACAATTTGTTCACTAACTGCTTGTGTTGCATCTTTCTGATAATCTAGTAACAGCAGCCAGCGTAATTTAAAAATAAACTTGTGTTTTCTTGATCATGCTATATATTGCTAGCTATAAAGGGAAATATAAAAATAAATTGGCGATAGTTAGCTGCATTTTTATATATTATAAGAATTGTATTGCATTAGTAATGCAATCTAAAAAACGTAATAAATTGGAGAAATACATTAGAACAAATTATAGTTCTTTTTGATTTCTTTCTGATGATGATGTATAAAGCGAAATAAAAAATATACATTTATGCTTTTACTGTTTTTATTTGCTATGAAATTCCAAAACAATACAGTTCAAATTCATTTAGAACAAGCAAGATGCTAAATGGGAAAAATGAAATTTAATATTTGTATTTTTTATTTTAAAATATATACAAGTTCGATCAGTGAGCATTTTACTTATAAAAATATGTGTATATTTAATTTTGATCTTGCATATTTACTTTCCATCTTTGTATTTCAGTTCAATTGTTTATTAGAGAACATAACTGCGAACAATAAACTTTAAAATACGTCGTTTATGATATACGTAATATTTAAAAAAATGATTTTATTTTACTTAAACATCATTATGATTAGACTTATAGTTTTTTAGTCATTTCAAAATTGTCTGTGTTGGTTCTGCTACAGATTTTTTTCAAATATGAATCAATAATTTTTTTATTGCCATACAGCGATTTCGATTTGTATAATCGCCAATCGTCAACAATTTAAACTTTAATATAAAAATCGTTTTTCTTTCTGTTAAGCGTTTTATTTTAAACTTAGTCAAAGCCGATGTTAGTACTGCATCGTTGCTGATACTATGCCCAACTGAACAGGATCAACGCCGTTGGATAGCGCATTTAGTAAGACACAATGAAAATAAACAGATGAAAATGTGAAGGTGAACCACCACGAAGTAACGACCAAATGCAATTGAGAGATAAATAAAAAAAACATTCGTCAAACTAAAGAGTGCCTAGGTCGTTTCGATATTATTGTGGTGGTAATGGTGAAGGACGACCAAAACAATAAAGTAATTGACGTCTGTCTTCATGTGTTAATCGTAAAAAAGAAACGAAGAGTACTACTCATAATGCTGTTATGTATATCAACAACTCCTATTTCAAATCAAAGAATAAAAACGAAATAACTTTTTTAAAATGACACACAGGTCATTAATTAATCTCGATACATCATAAACTTTCAACAGCGTCAGTAATTTTAACTTTTTGTATTATTTACGATTGCACCTGTGAATTTATAACATTTTCTTAATTATAGTGGCTTTTTGTTTTTGATATGATAGAAAGGCATGATAACGTGAAGGAATAAATTCACCTTATCTTCTTAAAATTACAGCGCTTTATTGATGTATTTCTGCTCGTTGACTTTGCAGATTCAAAACAACCCTCGTTTATCCTAAAGTTTATAAATTTTATCAAAAGAGAAATATGGGACTTATTACCTAACAATAACGAAGAAGCGGATTACTAGGTTTGATCGCACATGAACGTTCTAGATTGACTACTAGTGAATTATCTAGTTTATCATTACTATTGAACTACCTACGCACATTGGTCTTAAATTGTATAAAATTGAAGAAGAAATTGCTTAACAGCAACTCGTCATCTTAAGTAATATTTATATTTGCAATGTAAAAATATTTATTGTAAAAGATTAAATCTTATAATAATAAAGATTTTATTAAAGAAAATACAGGCTGTAATTAAAAAGAGACAATAGAGTCAGATAAGTAATAAATAAAGTCACCAAAACTTTCAACGGACTTTGGCCCGAAGTTCATTGTTTAACCTCTTATATCTTCTTCAACCATTCATGACGGACCCCAAATCCAAAGGGATCTGAGCCCTCCAACCGATCCAGCACATTGCTTTCCGACTAAACCACCCGGGGTCTTTCACCCCCCGAAGAGTCCAGGGAGACGAGGAGCTTAAGAAACCTTAGTCTTTGCTCTGGGGGACGTCCTCTAGAGAAGAAGACTAATCATGAGATAACCCAGGTGCCCCATAGGCGCACCTGAGTTTTCCCATTCAACGACAGATGCTGGGCCCGTTTCAGAGCCCAACTAGCTCTCTTCAGGATACGTTTTAGTCTATCCAGGTCGGCTTTCGCCGACCAGTTCACCGAAACGGTGAACCCCGGGTATTTTACTCGACTTGTGAAGATAGGAAGTGATTCAGAGGCAAATAAGGAGGCTAGAGCACAGAGTGCTAGTCTCTTAAGCTTTTGCTTCGTCGCAGGGGAGCCATGAAAGACAACCACCTGCGATTTGGCGGAGTTTAAAACAAGATTGGACCTGGGCAACTGGTCTTTTAATCTTAAAAAGAAATGGCTGATGTTAGAGACTACGTCCTTACACCTGCGTCCAGAAAACAGGGATGTGGTGTTATCAGCGTACACCACTAGACGTTGATCGCGTTGTTTAAATATTTTGAAGAGAATTATGGAAGCAACAAGATACAAGATAGGATAAAGAGGGGAACCTTGAGGCACACCCGTAATAGGGTAGAACTGACGCGCATCAGGGTCATCATCATAGTAAAATCGCTTGGTGTACAGCAGTATCTCCACCCTGTTAACAATTCTCGCAGGCAACCGGAGGGACCTGAGAGAAGAGATAACAAAAGGAATGGAGATGCGGTCAAATGCAGCAGAAAAGTCAAGGAAAACAGCCACAGCAAGTTGATGACTATTCTCCCGACAAAACTGATGCACTTCACCTACTGCTGAATGGACCGAGCGACCTTTGACGAACCCATGGAAACCAGGTGGGATTAAATTTCGCCTACTTAAATGATCGCAGATTCTATGCGCAAGCGCTTTTTCGTAGATCGATACGAGGGAATTTTGAATCGAAATGGGCCGCAGGTCTTTAGGACATGAGACAGAATATTTTTTGGGTAAAAAAATTCTTCGACTAATATTGATACCGGCCACATCGGATGGGGTGGCTAAAAGCATTGTGACGGCCACCTCCCTTCTTTGATCGGCTGTCAAAAGCTGACAGACACGTGAAGAGAGTGGAGCGACGGTTTTTGGGGTGCCCGGAAGAGGTCCCCAGGCATTAAGAATATTTGGAACAGAAATATCTCTACTCCTGAAGTCTCCCTAAGGCGGGATTGGTTGCGGTGATTGAGTGGCTCCATAATTGTGTAGGGATAGTGACTCCTCCAAAACATTTCCAAGGCCTATACTACCGATCCACCCGGCAGCCCTATCCCTCCAACAAACAAACTTCTCCTTCTTGAAAATCTTCCAAAAGGAAGACTGAGAAGGGTTAAGACGAGCGATACTCGTCCTATCCTTACTCAGCTGGAACCGCCAATTCGGGGGAAGCGTTGGATAGCTGCCTGGAAGAAAGCCACTCTGATGGGGTCAAAGTGGAATCTTCTCCGAAGTAGCGAATCCTCCTCTATCCGCCAACGAATCAGGTCATGAGAGGTGGACAGATGTTGCCGCGATTGCTCCGTGCAGAAGGGTTTAAGCAACCACTTCTCGTGGAGCAATAGTAAGTCGAGGAGAGAATTTGTTGATGTGCAATGAAAGGTGGGGTACGGTGGTTTATGAATAAGATAACCGTTCCTGGCTCTGCGGAGTGCTGCATTAATCCAACGACCAGTTCTGTCATTGAAGTCACCTAGTACCATGTCGTAGCCGCCATCAATTATCCCATCCAGGAGGTCACGGTTTTTATGAATCTATCCTGGGCGAATATAGACGATGGCTAGACTGAGGCGTTTACCGTTTTTGACGAGTGAAACTACCAAACAAGACAGGGCTGGACACAAGAAGTTTAGAATGAGGGAAGACCATTAAAGAGCATTTAACTAAGGTCAAGAGTCCTTGAGATGAAGAGGAGTGAGGCGGGGTTATATACGGAGTATAGTGGGTATAAATGTGCTTAGGGATAAATCGAGTAATGTCCTGGGGGAGACGGATAGACCGCGTCACCTGAAAGACTATAACATCTGCGTCTCTACCAGATAGAAGCCTAAGGGCAGAAGCACCTCCCGAATTCCACTGAAGAATATTCAGTGAAAAAGGCTCGGGCTTACTCACCATGTGACAGATCAGTTAGACGGGGGCTGTCGACCTAGACAGAGCTAGGTGTGGAAAGGTTTCCCTTCCTACCACTAGCCCCGACATCGACCGGTGCCCCCTGGGCAATATCTTCATTTCCCGCGGTAAAGCTTGTATTTCTGGCTTTAAGAAGTTTTCCTACCTTATTCGGTGGGATCGGTTGAGCAGAGCCACCTTTTTTTTGGATTTGGGGTAGTACTCTTCATGACTAACAGTAGGGTTTTGTACCAAAGAGTTAACCAGCGGTTTAATTAAGTTCTCCATTTGCATAAGTATCATTTTCTTAGAGTTTTCTATTAGGTACAAAATGTCCGCATTAGACATTCTGTCAGGAGGAATTGTCTTGGCTGCGTCAGAAAAAGAGGTCTTAGTAGCAGCAGACGAAGGAACATATTTATTCTTGTATTTAGTAAAATGCTGGCACTTGCGGGACCAAGACGGATGCCCCAATCCGCAGTTGTTACAGAGGGGGTTGGCTGAGCATTTGGAATTATTAGCCAGGGCAGAGCAGGAACCACTGCTGCATATGCCACACAGTTGAGGTAACTTACAAGTGGAGGCCCAATGCCCCCACTTATGACACTTATTGCAATGTGGATAAGTAAAAAGGTCTTCGCTGATCAGCGAACATTTTAGATTAAATCCAATAAAAGGATTAGCTGAAATCCTACACATGACCTCACCAGTATCACGGTCAGTGTTCGCAAATGCGACCGGCAGTGGGTCGCCAAATTTAGACTTTAACTGTCGGACTGAGGAAAGTTTATACGTTTTCATAAGGCAATTTATATCTGAATCATCGGGAAAAAGCGGAAAGTTTGTAATTTTAATAGTAGCTTGTATAGGTTTAAAATTGAATGTTCCAAGATGCGAAAGATTCTTTGTAAAAAAGTCCATATATTGTTTTGCTATATCAGCGGATGCAAAAGAAATTCTTAGTAAATTATCGCCAGTCTTAACTGAGTTAAACATTATGCGACCTGGGAAATTGTTAATAAAGTCTCGAAGAAATGTATTGAACAGTAGATGACGTTCAATAGGTTTAATACCAGCGATAAGTAATAAATTTTTCATTTTTGGAACAGGGGGAAGCTGTCCAAGTCACCAGAGTCAGACACGAAAACATCACTTACCTTTTTTTCGGTGAAATTATCGTCTTTAGCAAGGAAATTACCTTTATCTGAATCCAATTTGCCTGAAAATTCGAGAGATTTCGCTTTTTCCATGGAGCTTTGATGCTCCGAAGTTGAAACAATTGCACTCATTTCCTCTCTGGATTAAATCTGTTTGTAACCGATTTGACGCCGAGAGTCAATCCCTATTGCTCGTTAAAGTATTATTGGAGAAGGAACATTTTATTTGATATTTCGCTAATCTCTGTTAGCATTTTCAAAAAATTACAACGTTTTTTAAAATGTAATGCTTATATAAAAAAATCAAAACGATCACCGTCATTTGGTGGCAGGGTCGGTGGGTGGAGAAAGGACATTAGAAACGAATGGGAGTAGTTTGAGTTGATGTGTTGGATGTTGATATGTGCTTATTGGAAAGATTGCGGATTAGGTTTTGATGAAAATATTCAGTGGACTTAGAATTAGATTACAGATTAACATTTTTAGATGTTGTCGTTAGTAGAACATCAAATGATATTTTAAAAACATATGTTTATTATAAAAATAATTTAAATATTGTTTCGTGGAATACCAATGTCCCAACATCTTGGAAAATATCTGCTGTCAATTCTTTGTTCTTACGAAGTAAGATGATTGTTTCCAATATAAATGAGCTTGATACAAATAATAAAATAATTATAATTTTATTATATAAAAACGGTTTTCCATCATGGGCAATTAAAAAGGCTTTCTAGAAAAGTACCAAATCTGATTAAGATGTTGTTTTTGGTCCGGGACGAGAAAAGAAATACATAGGATTGACATTTATAAATAATTTTTGGAATATTAATTTAAAAATATTTGTTTCAAATAATAAAACATTAAATACTTCAAATATTGTTTTGCATAATAGTAAAATACCGAAACTACTCAACATTTTGAAAAAGAAACCCAAACATTATAATGATGAGTTGTTTATAAAATTCCTTGTTTAGAATGCGATAAAATATATGTGGGTCAAACAGGCCAACCATTAGAAACTAGATTAAAACAACACAAATACACACTCAAAAAGAGCCTCAGTAGCGCTATTGTAGACCATAGTTTAAATTTAGATCGCAATGTTGACTATAATTTTCAAATTATTTATTTTGATTGAAAATGTTATGGTAATCATTTTTGTTTTGTTTCTAAACTATTTTGAATCAATTTTCTTGCGCTTTGTGTTCCTTCAAAAGTTGCCGAAATCGTGTTAAAAATTCAAACAACAGTGAAAGCAACTGGTTATCGCTATCAACAGCAGCACCTGCCCAAAGCAAATGACGGTGATCGTTTTGAATTCATTAATTAATTGCATAAATGACATCGAATTATCCGTAAAAATGACAGAAAAAATTGTAAAAAAATTTACCATCGGTGCTTCAAACAACTTACAAAATCAAGCTAATATGGAACGGAACTCAGGTATTTCCAATGTAACATCGAATTTTCAAGCCAAAGAAAACAAGGTTAGTCCTATTTCGTCTAATTTTTTAATCTCAAGCACGGATGGAGAACTCCCTCCTGTGCCTAAAGTGGTGAATCTGGTAATAATCAGACTTCTTCAACCATTTGAAAGGAAGAATCTTTTCAATATTTTTCTGAGAGAGTTTACAAGCTCTTATAAGAAGAGAATTCTATTTAATTCGATAAAATATTTAGATTCCGAAATCCGGGTTTCTTTCAGCTCTCCAGATCTGGCAGCATCGTACCTAGAATTTTTCGAAACACACCTAATTGAATTAGGGTCAACTACTTACAGGTCTATTCAGGCGACTCTGAAAATTAATAATTTCCGCCCTTCGCAACGGAGGAAGATATCATTGCTCTCACATCTGAGTTCAAAATTCATAATATTCGCCCAATCCTGGGCAAGAAAGGCCAGGCTATATCAATAGCATTCTGTTCTACCGCAGTCGATCAGGCGGAATGTCTGGCTAAAAGCAAATGTAACCCCTTTCTGGGGTACAATCTTTCTTTCAATATCGTAGATGCTGATGACTTAACATACCCCCATTGCAATGGGTGCCTCCTCTGGGGGCACTGGTCCTCGAACTGTACTAGGCCCCATACGTGTGGGGTTTGCAGCTCTTCCGAAGTCCATGAGGGGAAATGTTCTCTCCCCCCTCTGTGTTCCAATTGTGGTGGTCAGCACCCGGCCTGGTCTAGAAGATGTCCTATCTTCAAAGAATACAAATTAAGGCATTGTGGGGCACCGGTCAAACCGGCCCACTTTGCCGCTGCCAGCTCTTCCAATTCAAACGGTTATGGTATGTCGGACACCGACATTTTCAAAATTGTTGACGCAAGACTACAGATATATAAAGACCAGATTCGAGCCTTAACGAACCATCTGATAGCGAAATTCGAGGAGTCCCGTTCTCCTCCATCGACGATTCTTACCTCTTCAAAGAGAGCCCCCGTTCTAAGAAGAGATCATCTTCTAAACAAAAGTTGGCTTCCTTGAAGTTGGCAAAGAAAGATGATATATGCTGGGAGTTGTTGGCCTCAAAGGGAGATGAAGATAATGCCGGTGGGCAAGTGTCTTCTCTTGGTAGGGCTAGGAGTGAGAAGGGCAACTTTCTTTCTCCTAGATTCTGCTAGGAGGTAGGCATCCCACTCCAGCTGTCGTAACACAATGCAAAGTAGTCAAGAGCCTTTTTCACTGAATATACTTCAGTGGAATTCGGGAGGTGCTTCTGCCCTTAGCCTTCTATCTGGTAGAGATGCGGATGTTATAGTCCTTCAGGAGACGCGGTCTATCCGTATCCCCCAGGACATTACTCGATTTATCCCCAAGCATATTTACACCCACTTCACTCCGTACATAACCCCTCCTCACGCCTCTTCATCTCAAGGTCTTTTAACCCTAGTTAAATGCTCCTTAAGATCATCCCTTCTTTTAAACTATTCTTGTCCAGCCCTGTCTTGTTTAGCTGTTTCACTTTGTAAGAATGGTAAACGTATCAGCATAGCCAATATCTATATTAGGCCAGGAAAAATTCACAAGAACCGTGATCTCCTGGACCGTATCTTGGGTAGTGGCTATGACATGTTACTCGGTGACTTCAACGACAGAACTGGTCGTTGGATTAATGCAGCACTCCGCAGAGCCAGGAACGATTACCTTATTCACAAACCACCGTCCCCAACTTTTCATTGCTCAACAACTAATTCTCTCCTCGACATATTACTGCTTCATAAGATGTGGTTGTTGAAACCCATCTGTACTGAGCAGTCGCGCCAACAACAGACCACCTCTCATGACCTAATTCGTTGGCGGTTAGAGGAAGATACGTTGCTTAGAAGGAGGTTTCACTTTGATCCCATCAGAGTGGCTTTCTTTCAGGCGGCTATCCAACTCTTCCCCAGATTTGGTAATGAGAATTTGACCGAATTTAATTCCTTCCTCTCCTCGCAAGCTACCGCGTTTCTTTCGACTACCTATAAAGGTCATATTTACAATCCCACTCCAACAAAACTCAAGGTTTTGGCTAAAATGCTACGTCTTCCCAATGTCTCTGTTTCCGCCAGGCAGTCCATCTCAAATGAATACTGGAGCACTAGATATAGGTTCCAGCTGAGCAGGGATAAGGCGAACATCGCTCACCTTAACCCTTCCCAGTCTTCCTTCTGGAAGATATTCAAGAAGGAGAAGTTTGTCTGTTGGAAGGATATAGCTTTGGGTTGGATTGGTAGTATAGGCCTTGATAATGTTTTTAAGGAGTCACTATCCCTACATAATTATGGAGCCACTCAATCTCCCCAACCAATCCCGCCTTGGGGTGACTTCAGGAGCAGGGACTTATCTGTTACAGATATCCTTAACTCCTGGGGGCCACTTCCGGGCACCTCTAAATCCGTCGCTCCACTATCTTCTCGAGTCTGTCAGCTTTTGAAAGCCGATCAAAGAAGAGAAGTGGCCGTCACAATGCTTTTAGCCTCACCATCCGATGTAGCCGGCATCAATATTAGTCGTAGAATTTTCTTACCAAAGCATAGTCCGGTTTCATGTCCCAAAGATCTGCGTCCCATTTCGATTCAAAACTCCCTCATCTCCATCTACGAAAAAGCGCTTGCGCGTAGAATCCACGACCATTTAAGTAGGCGTAATTTGATCCCACCGAGTTTTCACGGGTTTGTCGAGGGACGATCGGTTCATTCAGCAATAGGTGAAGTGCATCAGTTTTGTAGGGATCATAGCCATCAACTAGCTGTGGCTGTTTTCCTTGACTTTTCTGCTGCATTTGACCGCATTTCCATTCCCTTTGTTATCTCCTCTCTCAGGTCCCTCGGGTTGCCTGCGAGAATTGTTAACAGGGTGGAGATATTACTGTTTACCAAGAGGTTCTACTATGAAGACGACCCTGATGCGTGTCAGTTCTACCCTATTACAGGTGTGCCCCAAGGATCCCCACTTTCTCCTATCTTATTTCTTGCTGCCTCCATTGTACTATTCAAGAATTTTAAACGTGATCAACATCTAGTGGTATACGCTGATGATACCACGGCCCTGTTCTCTGGACGCAGGTTCAAAGATGTCGCTTCGGACATCAGCCGTTTCTTTTTAAGATTAACAGACCAGCTGACCCTATCCAATCTTATTTTAAATTCATCCAAATCGCAGGTAGTTGTCTTTCATGGCACCCCTGCGACAAAGAAAAAATTAAAGAGACTAGCACTCTCAGCTCTATCTTCTATATTGACTAATCAACCACTCCCTACCTTCACAAGTCGAGTAAAATACCTGGGGTTCACTGTTACGGTGAACTGGTCGGCGAAAGCTGACCTGGATAGACTTAAACGTATCCTGAAGAAAGCTAGGTGGGCCCTGAAACGGGCTCAGCATCTGTCGTTGAATGGGAAAACCCAAGTGCGCCTCTGGGGTACTTGGGCTATCTCGGGATTAGTCTTCTTTTCGAGAGGACGTCCTCCAGAGCAAAGACTAAGGTTTCTCAAGCTCCTCATCTCGCGATTACCGCGCATAGTCCGCCTAGATTGGATTCTTCGGGGGGTGATAGACCCCGGGTGGTTCAGTCGAAGAGCGGCGTGTTGGATGTGCTGGAGGGCTCAGATCCCGCTGGACCTGAGGCCGTGACATCATTATGAAGACTAAATGCTATTATGAATTGTCTTATTTGAACTGCATTTGTTTTTTTTTCTAATGTCTCTTTTCGTTATTTTTTAGTGGTTGTTAGTTATTTAAGAAATTCCTTATTATTATTATTGTTTTGAATTCTTTTATATAAGCATTACATTTTAAAAAACATTTATTTGGTTAGCGGTTTATTTATAGTTATTTAATTGTTTATTAATTAATTATTTAAAAAACATTGTAATTTTCTAAAGATGCTAGCAGAAGTTAACGAAATATCAAACATAATTTCTTCTTTCCTTTGATCCAGCTCCAATAATTATTTATCAATAATGGTTCAGTATCGACTATTTAAAAGCAATTGCTTGTTTTGATGGTGGTCGAGCAAACAGTGAAATAATTACAAATGCTGTGAATCTTCGAATTTTTAGATTTCAGCTTTTTTCAATAAAATTTATTAAAATTATAATCTGTTGTAAATGCAGTTCATTAGAAATATAGTGTTAGTTCTTATGCTGACTCCCCAAAAAAACAAGCCGTGTTTCCTCGTTGCACCGCTGCGCTAATTCGCTGCATGAGTAAACTCATTGCCCGTGTATATCTGGTCGACAGAACTAATTTTTTCCCAGAAGCTGCAAAAAAGCCGCTATGCTGGAGGCAACTGCTCCCAGGGTTTCGATGGCGTTTGGAACAACGGCAGTAACGATACCAGATCGGGCCGCTTGCCGTCGTATCTAGTCAAACCGACAGGTTCCATTCTGGATTGAATTTCTGCGGAGGCTAGGGCCATTCTCACAATTTCATTGACCGCTGTATGACGTACATTTATGCCTTTTGTTTTGTTGCAGTCTAGCGCATGGGCGCTGTTTTTCCTAATCGCTTCTCCGCATATACATAAATGTGGTTGAGCACATCGAACGCCAAGTCTGAGTGTAACGGCCGTGGACATCAAGTCGGGTGCCAACGGTAGCTATCAATAATGCTTCGAGGAAAGCTCCAGACCATTTTGAAGCGGTAGCAAAGAGGCGAGCACGAGATTCGGGAAAACTGGTTGCTTTGTCGACAAGCTTTTGATGGTACGCATCATAATAGTCCCACATCCATCGTTTTTGAAGGGTTGACTCAGATGGGAAGGTTGCCTGAAATTCAGCGTGTCATTGGCCTGTAACTATTTCAAAGTCTGGATCTGGTAAGAGTGGATGGAATGTTCGGGCAGTTTCCTAGCAGTCTCTTGGTTAGATCTCTTGGTTTGTCTCTTGATTTCAGTACGATTCGATTATGAGTAAGTAGTATTTAAATGGCAAATAAGACAATTTGTTAAACACACAATGCAAAGCAGCTATTTTACTTTTAATGCTTATGGATATAGAATGAATAATTGCATACACGAGCGAGTATCATCATTTGGTCGGCTTCATAAATTATCCTCGTGTGAAGTCTTTAATCCTAGATGCAGCACTGTACACTACAATCAGCGTAGGTGGACCTCATCAGCAGTGAGCCTACGCCTACCTTTCGTAAATTTTCGAAAATTTCAGCAGATCATTAAAGGACCGAAACACGAAAGGTAGGCGTAGGCTCACTGCTGATGAGGTCCACCTACGCTGATTGTAGTGTACAGTGCTGCATCTAGGATTAAAGACTTCACACGAGGATAATTTATGAAGCCGACCAAATGATGATACTCGCTCGTGTATGCAATTATTCATTCTATTAACCTGGCAGATTCCGGTTTCCTGTCAAGAAAATTCAAAAGACAGATTGTCGGTTGTTTCCGGCAACTGTAGTGCTATCTCCGTCTTTTTGTTACAAAAGACGGAAACAACGTACAGTTTGCACAAGTGGAAATGTGTTCCTTACAAACTGTATCGTTTGTTTTTACAGAAAGGCAGCAGAGGAAAATTTCAGCAGATCATTAAAGGACCGAAACACGAAAGGTAGGCGTAGGCTCACTGCTGATGAGGTCCACCTACGCTGATTGTAGTGTACAGTGCTGCATCTAGGATTAAAGACTTCACACGAGGATAATTTATGAAGCTTATGGATATATTATTATATAATTATAATGGTAAATTGTGTAGTGCTGTTTACTTTATTGAGGGCTTTTCGACAATATACTGTGCTTTAAGCACCGCCAAAATCTATTATCTACTGTTAGTACACACTAAATCCAGAATCTCCTTTTATTTTCGATAAGATACTTTTAAAGGAACGAAGAAGAAACAATTAACCTTTATTTAACTATACAATATTTCAAAATTTATTTAAAATTTTTATCCTGATGATGATATCAGGAGCTATTGAAATATTGTACAGTTTAAAACAGGGTAACTTTTCTTCTTCATTCCTTTAAAGCTATCTAATGATCTACTGTAATATTTCAAACCCTAATGCAGTGGGCGCTCAAAGCATCCACATTAAATCATAACAGGCCAAAGCTAACGAAGAGTGAAAGCAAAATCAACAAATAGTATTTAAAAGTCCACAAAAAACTCTTTAAAGGCATACGATCATGCTTGTTAATCCATTAGTATAAAAGTCACCAGCTAATAGGATTGATACAACGGTGTCTAAGGAAATAAAAATATTCTGAACCACTGGACAAAACGTCGGGAAAAACGAAATTAAAGAATAAGCTATAATTTGTTCACGAAAGTTATTAAAAATTGAATACTGTTTTTATTCTTATTCCTCAATTCCAAGTTTATATCAACATGTGAAGGTATTAATTTTTATTTGCGTTCTAATGGATGAACAAAATAAGGTCCAAAGTGATCACTAAATTAAAGCTCCAAACTATTCAGATTTGAAAAAGCATTATGCTATTTAAAAAAGTATTGAAGAAGCGCATTTAATTTTAACAATAAAATTGTTAAAAACAAAATCGTAAAAGTGCAATTGCTGCTTTTGGTGTTTGCTAACCGAATGCAAACAGAAAATATCGAAAAATAGCGTAGATGCAAGCTAAAATTAATTTTGAACACTAAACAAATAAATAACAGAAAATCATATGAATCATTATATTTTTATTAAAAGAATATGCAAAGGTCAAATTTCAAAAATGGATGGTTAAACATAGTAATTAGCATCATTTATATACACTAAAACATTTGCGTAAGTTTAGCATTAAACGTTTTCATGCTACTAATAATATCAACCATTTTGTAATTTTAACTCCTGTTTTCGCTTCCGGGATGCTTGATGCTTCTTAAGAGGTATCTTTAACAAATTTACCGACTTATTTGAAGATGATAATTCTCTTTTTCTAGACAATGCCGTCGTAAATATGTTCTTAATGAAGATATGCTTTCGTAATTGGCAAATTAGATAAGTTAACACAAAGTACAAAAACAAGTTGTATTATTTCTAATAACAACAACATCTAGTAATTAAAAAAGTAAAAAGTTGTAATCCCAGCAAAGAAAGAGGTCGAAACACAACTGGTTGCTCTATGTATTACACAAGATGGAAAAACAGGGCAATCCAGGCTTATTAGTTTATTTTAGCGTTCTTCCTCAGAAGAACGAGAGCTCGAAACGTTTGCTAAACTAAACTGATAAGCTTAGTTTGCTTTGTTCTATTTTTGCTAACTTATATATATTATATTAATAATATATATAATATATGTATATATTATGTATATATACAATATATAATGTATTGTATATATATTTGTATTATATGCATATATATTGTCTGAGGCTATATATACATATATATAGTTTTTAAATCCGATTGATTTAAAAACATATATATAGAGGACCAATAAATAAATTCGAGGTTTGATTCAACCAGGACTGTCTATTACACCTATCTGCTTTTCCCTATATGTAGAGAATTTCATACTTCTACACTGCCAGTAGAAGCATGAAATTCTCTATATATAGAGAAAAGCAGATAGCTGTAATAGACAGTCCTGGTTGAATCAAACCTCTAATTTAATTATTAGTCCTCTGAGGTTCCCAGGAGGCAGTGCTGTTTTTTTTGTAATCTATTATATTGGTCATTTAGTGATCCCGCTGATGTCTATTACACTGAAAATAATTCATTGCATTGACTTCGAAATCAAAAGCTACGTCATGCAATTAACAAATAGTGAATTCTTTCTGCTTTAATCTATATATAGTATGTTTTTCATGTGTATACACTGTATTGCTGCAACTGATGAGGCTTCTTAAAGCCGAAACGGTACGCCGTCTTTCAGTGTAGAAGCATGAAATTCTCTATATATAGAGAAAGGCAGATAGGTGTAATAGACGGTCCTGGTTGAATCAAACCTTTAATTAATTTATTGGTCCTCCGAGGATCCCAGGCGGCGGTGCTGTTTTTTTTTGTAATCTATTATATTGGTCATTTAGTGATCCCGCTGATGTCTATTACATTGAAAAGAATTCACTGCATTGCATTGACTTCGAAAGCGCAAGCTACGTCATGCAATTAGCAAATAGTGAATTCTTTCTGCTTTAATCTATATATAGTATGTTTTTCATGTGTATACACTGTATTGCTGCAACTGATGAGGCTTCTCAAAGCCGAAACGGTACGCCGTCTTGCAGTGTAGAAGCATGAAATTCTCTATATATAGAGAAAAGCAGATAGGTGTAATAGACAGTCCTGGTTGAATCAAACCTTTAATTTATATATAATATTATTGCACGTATGTGCTGAGTAGACAACGGTCCAGGATTTCTTACGAAATACGGCATTTATACTAAATGGTGTTGCATGATAGACTGGACTTCGATTCACGACTTTCAGTCACCATGTCACTTCTAGACGACCAATGAGTACCCGGTAACACTCATCAGTAGAATGAAGTACACACTGGTCGTTTCGGTTGCCTGAGTGACATTGTAAATAACGGCGTTTCCGACACTTTGCATAATTGACTGAGGCTTACGCTCTTTATCAGATCGAATTACTGTGCGGACCAACCTTAAACATTAGGCAGAGGTTGTTGCTAAATTGTCGCTGCACTCGTTGGATCATTCTACTGATGAGTGCTGCCGGGTACTCATTGGTCGTCTAGAAGTGACATTGTGACTGAAAGTCGTGAATCAAAGTCCAGTCTATCAAGCAACACCATTTAGTATATATACTATAACAATATATATTAATATATATTTATACTTTAACAATATATATTATTTATTCAGAAAAAAAATATGTTTAGACGTTTCGCTTTGTTGGAAATATTTCTTCTGAATTTTATATTTTTATCTCTTTATTTACATGTTAGAGATAAAAATATAAAATTTTGAAGCCTTTCTAATAAAGGAATGCGAAACCTCCAAAAAGAGCTTTACTTGATAATTTTCTGGCATTTATGTCAACTTTTATCGATACTATTCAGTCATATATAAGTATATATAAATATATATAACACATATATATTTACATATAAATATATACATATATATTAATAAAAATAGTTGCAATTGTTGGAATTATTGAAAAGGATGGGTAGAAAGCTAGTTTTGAATGTGCAAAGAAGAATTTTGACTGTAACGTAATGTGTTAAATTTACAGGAAATAGTTAATTGTGTACCATTTACTTGCAAACCGGATCCAGATTCTACATCCGTGCAAATAACAGAAGCTGAGCATATATATTATCTAAGCATATCAATCGTGATGGTGCAATAAGGCAATGATCAAACTTCCCATTGATATTATAACAATTACAAGCATATTAATTTGAAGAGAAACGAATGTTACAAACTAACATGTGCTGAATTCGGCATTCGTAACCCACAGGTTTGAACAAATAATTTCGTTTTAAACTAAGATCAAAAACATTGAAACGCTGACTTTCGTTGTAAATAAAATAAGCACAATTTTTTTAGATATACTGCATGTTATGATCGACAGAAGAAATTGTATAATTATTTGATATCAATCTATCTAATGCTTTGCATTAAATTTGTTATTTATCTTTTCGCTTCAAATTCCTATATAATAACAATTATACAACTAACGAAATGCAGTTAAATAAATATTTTTAATTATCGATTTGAACTGGAGAGAGTGAAATAAATTTGTTTCTTAAACATTAGTTGAATTTTCGATAGTTAACTGCTATTATCATCTATTTTTAATAAAGAAGCAAAGACTTGAGTTAGTCTCTATTTTAAGAAACAAATTTATTTCACTCTTCAGTTCAATCAACAATTAAGCAACGAGTGGATAAGTGATTTTTAACATGAATATATTTATTTCGTATTTTATATTTGGTTTAGATAATTATATTAATATAAAAAATCACATTTTTGTTAAATATTTACTTAATTCGTATAATTAAACAGGTTCCAATATAAATAATGATTTCAAGGCTAATTATATAAATCTCAATAGATGAAAAAGAGCAGAAAACACATAAAATAACTGTCCCATAACTGATTATTTCTTAAAAAATATTTAAGGAACTTCAATATTTCAGGAAATTCAAAAATCTAAATTTTTTAAGCGATTTAAACAGTGTATTTACGAATATTTATTTACTCATAAGGCTTTATATCGACTAATGGATTGTATTAATTACTTCAGTCATGCGGTTTGTTTCAGCATTACGAATGGTATACAATGTATGCGATTAAATAAAACATGATTTAATAAAATTTACAAATTGAGGATACATAACGCTATCGGAGTAGATTAAAATTTTACTTGCACTTTGATCAGTCATTACGACAAGTCTTCGGTTAATTAGATATGATGCTGATGGGATTACTGTTCACTTAAAATTTCAGTCTTGGATATTAAAGTTATATGTTATGTTTTTTGTATAGACATGAAGCCTTCCATCTAAACCCAAAATGATGGGTGTTAGACAAATTATTTTTAGGATTCCGTTCATGTAGAGTATTAAATTACCAAATCTTAAATCTTATTAGAGTTATGGTACAAAGACTTTGAAATGTGTTTCTTCTTTGATATATTCATATAATGTAATAAGTATACTTACTGCCTGAGCCCATCCGGCAAATGATCCCCATTGCTCCATTAAGTATTTACCTAAAATGACAATATGATATGTTTGACTGTAAAAAACATCTATTTGAATTTTAAACTAAATATAAACTTTCATTAAAACAATTACTATCAAAGTTGTCACCGCCTTTCTTGTGAACTGTTGCTTATTAAAGACAGCGAACTGGTAAAATCAGTTCAATGTTTATTAAAAACAGATGACTGGTAATACTGACTAGTGAATTGGTCTATTTAGTGTTATTGTTTGTTAAAGCAAAAACAATTATTTTGTAATTATTTTATTATTTTACAATATCTTAAAAACACTACTAAAAGATCGCTATTATAATATAACGTTTAATAACACTATTTATGTTCACAGTTAACAACACAAATCTCGGTAGAGTAAGTTATAGATATTATCATAAAAGCAGACATCCCAGGTATTAACTGTGAATATCAAAAACATTAATCGATAACAAATTATTATAATGTATTCTTATATTGAATAAAATGTAAATCCAACATATGAACGTAGTGAGTTGAGTTTCGAATCAATTATTACAAGTCACTCTTCTATAATGGATAAAAAGGGTATAAAGGTTGAATTAGATAATAAAACTATACCTATATTATATTAGGAATCCAAAATTACATAAAAATCCAATAAAACCTAGGTTCATATGTAGTACGTTTAAATGTACATTAAAACCACTTTCTGTCTATATGAATAAAATACTTAAAGTAATTAAAGCACACTTCAAAAAATATTGCAAGGTAATCGAAATTAATACTGGTATAAAACACTATTTCAGTATTAATTCTACAAAAGAATTTTTAGAACAGACAAAAGGAATAAATTTTCAAAATATAAATACATACGATTTTAGCACGCTTTATACAAATCTAGATTTAGTAAATATTAAAGAAGCGTTAGTAAAATTAATTAATCTTATATTCGGATAAAGATATACATATATATGTTATAATAATTATAACGCCTATCTAACAAAAATTAAGCCATCAAATAAATATAAATATATGGATAAAATTGAATTAATAGAATCCTTAAATATTTTGATAAATCAAAATTATTTAAAAGTAGGGACATCTATATTTAGACAAGTAAAAGGTGTTCCAATGGGTGGTAATAGTAGCCCAATTATAGCTGACTTATTTTTAAGCTTTATAGAATATGAATTTGTTTATAACTGTTAAAAAAATCTAAATTGTATAAAGTTATGAAATATATGTTTTGATATATTGATGATATATGTGTATTAAACTCTAATAAGTTTTATTCAATAAGCGGACAAATTTATCAAGAAAGCCTTGTTCTTAATAAAACCAATATTAATGATAAAGAAGGTGTATATCTAGATATGAACATTAAATTAACATTAACTAAAACTACTATTAATTTATATCGTAAAGATGACATATTTAAATTTACAAGAAACATATTTTTGCATGAGCATTCATGCATACAATATAATATAAAATATAATATATTAAATAATATTTCAGCCCAATTTGCATTTGCGAATCTTGAGTCAAATTACGTTATTAGTTGGCCGAATGTTTCACGTCGAGACGCGCACTATCGACGATGTCATTTGTCATCATGTATAAGTGAATCAGTTGATACTGTGCAATTAACCCATTTTCCTTTTACGAAAACGTGAATCCGCCAGTTGGGTTAGCCATCGACGTGAGGGATTTTGAAAACTCAATGGATTCGTTACCATCCACGTCGCCACGTTGATCATGGCCTGCAGCTCAGCATCTAGTTTGTTCTTTCCCATAGACTCTTTAATCGCCAATTTGCCATCGCCATCCCTATCAAAAAGAGAAAAGCCTCCTTGACCTCTGCAAACTGCTCTTCGGATTCGGACAGATGACTTGTCATGGGCCCGTTCGCAGGCTGCGTTGGGTAGAAAGAACAACTTTGGAATCTTCTGCACAAATCAGAGTGAGCGCCGAAAATACCGCCGGCGCTCACTAGGATTATAAACGATAATGATTATAAGCTGATAAGGATTATAAGCTTATAAGAATTATAAGTTCACTAGGATTATAGCTAATATCGCCCAAATAATTCATTATTTAATTCATAAAAAATGAAATTTTAAGAATTGCAACAATATGTCATGATATTGGTTTTCTTCAAAATCATTTAAATAATTTAATAGGTACATATATTAAACTAGGTTACTATAAAAATACCATCAAACAGAAAATAGGAAAATACATAAATCAACACAATAATATAAAAAATAAATTTAAACTCTTAAGCGGTAATTTTTTTTAGATAATAAACAATATACTAAGTATTAAAATAAGGTGCACTAGATAATCAAATTTCATTCGGGAAAATACGTCATTAGCATGTATCTGACCAGCTACTGTGTTGTGTAGATGAATAAAAGCTGGAACCTGATAGCATAGCAGTTCCTCCTGATGACCTCTAATTCTTATTCTGATAAAGTGTCTGTTATTTATTAGTCAATTCATAAAAATTGACTTTTATTTTAAATTTCAATTTGAAATTTAACTTGATATAATAATAAATTGTGTAAAATCTTATATAATTATTTATTATTTATCTTTATTTATATATCTATAAAATACAAAGACTCTGTTAGCTGATCTGATTTGTTCTACTGACAAGTTATTATTGATCTGTGGACTTTGTTTTCCGGTTAATATAACCTATGTCAGAAATACTGAAGATATGTATTTTATTGATACAACATTATTATTTTCTGCTAATTTTCAAGCAAGTTTGATGGATTTTTTCTTTTTCTTATTTTTTTTAATTTTGTTGTTTAAAAAACAACAAAATATTATTAAAAATTTATTTAAACTCTTAATAGGAAATTTTTTATAAAAGAATAATAAAAAATATACTTTGTACTAGAATAAGATACAAGATAATCAAATTTAATAAGAAGAAATGTGTCATTAGCATGTATTTGGCCCCGCTGATATGTTGAATCGGGAATAAGGGCCGAAACCTAATTACATAGCAGTTCTTCCTGATGACCTTGCTCCTTATTATGATCCATCATCTGATATTTATTAGTCAATTCATAACGATTGACTTTAATTTTAAATTTCAATTTTATATTTTGACTTGATGTAAATTATTTAAAAAACTTACATAAAATTATTTATAATTATTTAATTATTTATTATTTATCATTATGCATAATTTATAAATAATTTAATATACGTATACTCAGTTCCTTGATCTGATTAATTAAATCTAATAAATTAAATCTAATATTTTTGATTAATAAATTGCCTTTTTTAATTAAATTACATTACACTGATAGAAACTTCCAAAGAAGAATATTCACAAAAACTTTGAATATCAAAAAATTGGCAAAATATTTCTCTACTCGTAAAATATGCAAAATTATTTTTAATTTAACGACTATTCAAAAACGATATCACATGATTTGCTGTTAATGAAATTTACAAAATTTTCCTTAATTGAATTTCAAACTAAGCAAAAGTTTCATTTTCCTATTAATTGCTGGATAAAATTGAAAACCGCGATTGATAACTACTATACACTAATATATGTATGCAAAAATCAAAACCTATTATATCGTGTCTTTTATAAATAATCACTTCTGCGATATCGTTCGTTTTATAAAAAAATAATGACATTGACCGTTACATTGACCGTTATCATAATTTCCGTATTTTTGCATTACTGTATTTTTAACAAATTTTTATCGGTAATAATTAATCCAACGAAAGGTTCTAATTTAAATTAAATATCAGTTGATAGGAAAAGCTTTGCGAATCGGTAAACTACAACACATTATATAAGTGGCGTTCTGATTTTTGGCTTATCGAGTAAACAATCCTTCTAAGTGAATTAATACAGAATTTTGAATCATTTTTACTAATCTTATTTCCTTTGTATGCAATACAGAGGATTCGATGCAAGACTAAAACCGGATCAAAATTTAATTAAATCTGTTTACATTAGCTTTGATAATTTATGTTGCCTTTCAAATATAGCCACTAAGATTAGATTTCTTCTGTGTTATACTATACTATTTAAACGTGTTTTCCTTAATTTGCCAAAGTGAATTTGGAAAAAGTAAAATTGGTCAATGTAAAATGTCAGTATTAATCGTAATAAGTAAATATTATAATGTTTGTTCCGTCAAATATTGAGTTAAACTTATATTCGTATATTTATGTCATAATTACAAATATAAATTTTGCGTCGAACACAAGTATTCTTTCTCGTTTTTACTATCTACGTTTATCGTAGACCACTTGATGACTAATTAGAATTTTAAATCTCTAAGAATATAAGCTGATATCACACATATACTTATGAATGGATGAAACACATTATATATATTTGTAAAATAATAATGTTTACGTTACTAGTGTTAAAGTAGTTTAAAAAATAATAATAGCAAAAAATATGCAAAAAAATAAGTAAATAAATTTGCTTATTTTATACACATATACATGTGTATATATTATATTAGTAAAGAAACTAATTTAACGCTCAACAATGATTCCTATTTTAATCTAAAATAAAATTACAAGTAAATCCATTTAAATTCTTCCGGTTAAACATTTTTTCTGTTTTATTATTACTGTTGTTCTTTGTTTTCTAAATATTATTTATTTCCGTTTGGATTGTTCCTGATACTTGTTTATGGTTCTCAGCCTTGAGGGGAATTTAAACTCTTTAGTTAGACACATTACATGATTAAATTCTAGATATGACAGTTAACTGCAAGTTTAGAATCCACGATATATATATATATGCAGAACTAATAAAGTTTATTTTATAATTAAAATATGCTACTTACTTATCATCGTATATCCACAATCAGTCAGTGATTTAGATGCTGGCAACGTTAATTTATATGTATTGATTGCAATATTTTTGATGTGAACATCGACAGGAACAACATTGTGATGGTCAAAGGACATTAGTAATATACAATCAGCAACCTTTACATAAAAGTAAAATTTCTGTACTTTATAAACAAGTAAAATGTACCTTAGTGCCGATCCCGGGTAATTTCATTAACTCTGATTTCGCGTTAGTGTAGTCAAGGTTGCGGAGTCCATTCAGCCATGCCTTTCCTCCTAGGTTCTGCAATTTTTGAACAGTTTGGGCAATGAACTTTGCACGATATCCAAAGCCTAAATGCTTTAGAATGTCTTCCGTATTTTCAGAACACATCGCATCTGTTAACGCACAAGAAAAATAAAAAAATATACATATTTGAAACAGTAATATCACAACGCTTAGTATTTAAAAGGACTTAAATTATAAAAACAGTTTGACAGATGGTAATTTTCTTCCATAATATATGATATTTGATATCATGATTTTCTAGCAATTTGTACGGTTAGAAACAAATAAGTAATGTAAAATGTGATCATAATAAGAGAAGTTCTTTGCTTTCAACTATTGGTCTTAATAAATTGCCGAAAAGCTCTCGACATTTTTTTTAACTAATAATGGGTTTTCTTAATTGTTTCACTAACTTAAACAATTCAGACTGAAACAACTAACTTTAATTAAATTATCAAATAAATATAAATATATGGTAAACATTAAATTAACATCAATTCAAACTACTATTAATTGATATCATAAAGACGGCATATTTAAATGTACAATAAAAATATTTTTGCATGAGCATTCATGCATACCATATAATATTTAATATAATACATTAAATAATGAAATTTTAAAAATTGACGTAACATGTAATGATATTTGTTTTCTGCAAAATAATTTAATCAATTTAATAGATACATATTTTAAACAAGGGTCTTATAGAAATAAATAAGTAAAAATTTGTAAAATATATAAATCAACACAATAATATAAAGAATAAATTTAAAATCATTAGCGGAAAATTTTTATGGATGGATAATAAATAATATACTTTGTATTATAATAAGATACTATATAGCCAAATTTAACCAGAAGAAATACGTCCTTAGCACGTATTTGGCCCCGCTGCTATATTGGGTCGAGGAATATTTTCGTAAATATTAGAAATCGCAAATTGAAATTAGTGAGTCGCTTGCTGACCGTTATTTAAGTGCCTGTTTTAGTATAATCAAGATTGCAAAACTATTTTTATAGCTGCGCAGACTAACAGATAATCAAAGATACCTATTTTCGTATAATTAATATTACGAATATTTAAGTTAACAAACTATTATATGAAATAGTGTAGGCATTAATAAAAATGATTCAATTGTTGTAAGTTAAAACAATTTTAACCCACAAAAACAGAAAGCATAAACTATTTCGACTGACCAACTCATTTTAGCTTTATAAATATAAAACAATGTAATCTGCTATGACATCATAAGGGATTAGATGCGGATCCGAACGATGGCATATGTAGCATGATTACTTTAAGACATTAATTTTAAATCGAAAGACGTATGATCGGTCTGATTCAAGTTCAACCGAGAGAATAATATAGATCAAAAGTCAACAACAGATAGTCGAACAAGCCATTTGTCAGATAATAAAAAGTTGATTTCATTTCTATAATACATGTATCAGTTTATAATAAATTTATTTATTCACAAACATCCCAATTCGTGATTGCACTGAACTGGCGTTAGAATACGTATACAGTGATAATCAACAAAATAGTCTTGAAACTAATGTCTTGTCAAAATAACACTTTAAACAATTATTTGAGATCTGCTTAAATGAATCTATATTTACATGTCCTAATGGATATACATACAAACAAGTCGATTGAGTTGCTATGGGGTCTGTATTGGGGCCAACAATAGCCAACCTTTATGTGGGTCACTTGGAAAGGAAAATATTTTTAGAAGACAAAAATAAAATGTCATTTTACATTCGATATGTCAATGATACTTTCATATGTGCTGATAATGCAGAAAATGTAATTGAGCTTAAGCGAATGATTGAGCAATCCTCATGTCTTCATTTTACGGTTGAGTTTGAAAACCAAAATGTATTACTGTTCTTCGACGTGCTTGTCAACAATAATGACAATAAATTTGAGTGCTTGGTATACAGAAAAAAGCACTTATGATGGTCAGTGTCCGAATTTTTATAGTATATGCCCGCTCAAATACAAAGAGAGTGTTATCAAATTGCTACTGCACCGCGCCTATCGTATTTGCACTAACTGGAATGAATTGCATAAGGAATTAAAACGAATTAGACAAATTCTTGTCTATAATAACTATTCATTTAGACTTTTTGATTAGAATGATTAGGAATTTTCTAAAAACTACAAAATATACTGTGCGATATCAGCATACAAATACTAATGAATTAATAGTGTATTATTGTGGCCAATACCACATCTGCATCCCGTTTGCAAGAAAACAAATTACGTTATATAATGAAGAATAAAATTACATCAGAAAAAATAGTAAAATTGAGAATATATTATAAGAGCCTGAAATTTAGCCACACAATATTGAAAGTGTACGATTCAAAGACCTTTGCACAACACTGTATACCAATTTACATGCCCTAAAGCTGAATGTAAGGTCAGTTCTAACAACATTTATATTGGTTACACGACGCAACGGTTGTATTCACGAATGACTCAACATCATATAGTGGTGTGATTAAGAAGCATGTGGATGATGAACATAACATTAAGGTATCTAAAAAGGAAATAATTGATAATACAAAGGCTTTAGTGAAAAGACGCAATGTTGTGAAAATACTAATTCTAAAAGCGATATTCATCAAAGAGATGAATCCTACTATCAATCGCAAAGATGAAGGATTCGTAAAGACATTAAAGATTTTTTAATTTTTTTTAAATACTGCTAAATTAGATAACTTACAATTTAATGTAATTTGTATTTTTTATTTTACAGATGTCTGATGATGATCTATGTCAAGATCGAAAAATTTTATTGTGTTGCCAAATGGTAATCTTTTCAAGTTTTGAATTTTCAAACACAAGCACAGCTACTAAATGTATCAGTTATAGTTAAAAAATTTTATAAATAGCATTGAAACAACGCGCAAAATAAAAACTAGTCATCAAAATTTCAATTGTAACAATGAACAATTATATCAACTTAAAGTTAGGAAAGAAAGTATAGATGACTAGTTTGATAATTGAAAGTAATTTCAGATATAGATAGGTTTTCAAATTGATGGTAGCACCTTCTCCTGCCAACGCTGATTTAATTTGAAATCATAAATGATTTCAATTAGCTTTGCAAAATTTAAGACGCAAGTATTTCATCATATCTAATTGTCAATACGGCTAACGGGTCGAATAATCGTCAGCCAACATTAAAAGACATTAAACGTGATACTGACATTTCAATATTGAAATATAGCGTAAATAGGTCAAAATTTCAGTTGTAACAATGAATGCACATGTATATCGGTTATATTTATCTTCAATTACTGATAAGTCGTGAATACAAAATTAGCTTTTTCGAAAAGCAGATAATTTTCAAAATATTAATTTGCGTCTGTAATCACAAAGATTTAATCACTTTAACAATGACCAAATTTAAAAACATCATTAAGTCATTACATACCAATAGTTGGAAATACATATTCTTCTTTATCGTTCACTTCACCAATGTAGGTACCAAATTGTTTGCACAGTCTATCTACCATTTGACTTATTCTCTTCACAGTGTTGTTGGACGAACATATGAACGATATCACGCACTCCAGAGGTTCAATTTTAAGTACTCTGGTTCTGTTTGTCGTCATCGTTTCGAAGTGACGATCATAATCACACCATTGCTTATACAGATCAGATAAAGAAATATGCTTGTTCAAATAATTGATTAGAACTTTAGCAGCTTTACGTTTACTCGTTTTATGCTTCGAATGTACACTGAAACCGACCGATTGTGGGCTAATTCGAAAAATCTGATAAACAACATCTTGAATAACTCCTTGGAATAAAATATAGTTTGCAAGCGACTCAGTTTTATTTAGCTTCGTCCATCTGTAACAGTTGCAAATAGCTAATAACGATTTTATAGTTTTAGAACATCAACTGCAAAACACAATTTATAACTTAACGGCAGTATCAGAATAGAAATTTTATGTATAATTTGAATAAATTTAAAAGACTTTATTAATCCACTGAACCAATATGTATTTAATAATGTGATTTAATAACATCAACTGCAAAGCACAATCTATAACTTAACGGTAGTATCAGAATAGAAATCGTATGTATAATTTGAATCAATTTAAAAGACTTTATTAATCCACTGAACCAATATGTATTTAATAATGTATTATATTTAGGGTTGTAATTTTGTAGATTTAATTTCAATTTTGATTAAGCAATGCAAATATATTTAACTTAACTTATAAATCGTATATTTCACGTATTACTTTAAATTTTAAAATTTATCATTAAGAGTAACGGGTCGTTTATACTAGCAGTTCAGGTTTGATCAGATGAAAGCAACCGATCCATGTTGACAAACAAAAGCATTTAATAGGCTATTAAATGTGCTTATAGACATAAAATCATAAGGATTTGTTAAATTTTAATTAAAATATTATATTTTAATTAATAAAATATGTTATATGTTTTCACTCTCTCCTAAGTGTAAATACATTTTAATTATAAGGAACTTATAAGGCACAGAAAGTAGTATTATCATATTCGCAGTCAATATTTTATTGGATACATAGTGTTACAAAAGCAGATATAGATAATAGTCAGATGGGCTTGTGATTTAGTAATTGTCATATACTACAAATTTAAGGAAAGTTGAGAAATAGTTTGGTTAATTAAGTTTAAAAAATTTTGCTTTGTTCATTTTATTCATCTTATATAAATGTCGTCACACATCCTGAAAGATAGAATTTACTAGTTCAAAATAAATTTACTTATTTATTTTATACACATGTACATGTGTATATATTATAATTTGGAAAAAGTAAAATTGGTCAATGTAAAATGTCAGTATTAATCGTAATAAGTAAATATTATAATGTTTGTTCCGTCAAATATTGAGTTAAACTTATATTCGTATATTTATGTCATAATTACAAATATAAATTTTGCGTCGAACACAAGTATTCTTTCTCGTTTTTACTATCTACGTTTATCGTAGACCACTTGATGACTAATTAGAATTTTAAATCTCTAAGAATATAAGCTGATATCACACATATACTTATGAATGGATGAAACACATTATATATATTTGTAAAATAATAATGTTTACGTTACTAGTGTTAAAGTAGTTTAAAAAATAATAATAGCAAAAAATATGCAAAAAAATAAGTAAATAAATTTGCTTATTTTATACACATATACATGTGTATATATTATATTAGTAAAGAAACTAATTTAACGCTCAACAATGATTCCTATTTTAATCTAAAATAAAATTACAAGTAAATCCATTTAAATTCTTCCGGTTAAACATTTTTTCTGTTTTATTATTACTGTTGTTCTTTGTTTTCTAAATATTATTTATTTCCGGTACTAATTAGAATTGAATTACGTGGTACAAGCAATTGACATAAAGAGTATAGTATATAATAAACAACTATATTGTAATAATCCTGTTAGACGTACGCCAAAAAGTCATGTCTTGTTACTTAAGTAACAAGTTGTATAATAGACAGTTATTGTAATATAAAATACTATAATCGGACAATAAATACTAATAATAACAATAGAAAATATACATTAACCATAAACTTCATTAATAAATGTATGGAAAGCATCAATATATGTAGACTTTTAAATAATTCTAAAAGTAAATAAATAATAGGATCATATATAAGTAAATATATTCCTAAAATAACGTATAAGCTGTTACCGCATAGGACGAAAAATTTGTAATTATAATAAAGAATTAAAAGTGATATGTACAAATTTAGCTTAAGCCGATATTAAAGATACATTAGAAAAATTAATTAATCTTATATTTGGAAAAACACAAATATATGCTATAATAACTATAACGTCTATCTAACAAAAATTAAACAAATCAAATGTAAATATATGGAAAATTGAATTAATAGAATCCTTAAATATTTTGATAAATCAAAAGTATTTTTAAGTAACGCATCTCTATTTAGACAAATAAAAGGTGTTTCAATGGGAGGTAATAGTTGCCCAATTATAGCTGACTTATTTTTAAGCTTTATAGAATATGAATTTGTTCATAACTGTTTAAAAAATAAATCTAAATTATATAAAGATATGAAATATATGTTTCGATACATTGATGATATATGTGTATTTAATTCTAATAATTTTTATTCAATTAGTGAAGCACATTTATCCAGAAAGCCTTATTCTTAACAAAACCAATATTAATGATAAAGAAGGTGTATATCTAGATATGAACATTAAATTAACATTAACTAAAACTACTATTAATTTATATCGTAAAGATGACATATTTAAATTTACAAGAAACATATTTTTGCATGAGCATTCATGCATACCATATAATATAAAATATAATACATTAAATAATTAAATTTTAAGAATTGCAACAATTTGTAATGATATTGGTTTTCTTCAAAATCATTTAAATAATTTAATAGATACATATTTTAAACTTAGGTTACTATAAAAATAACATCAAGCAGAAAATAGTAAAATATATAAATCAACACAATAATATAAAGAATAAATTTAAACTCTTAAGCGGAAATTTTTATTTTTAGATAATAAACAATATACTAAGTGTTAGAATAAGGTACACTATATAATCAAATTTCATTCGAGAAAATACGTTATTAGCAGGATGTGATGGATTGGTTTATTTAGAACATGTAGAACGGGCTAAGGGTCAAATTGGTGAGGATTCCCAACTTAGCCTTGTTAACCCTTTTTCTTCACCAAAAGACAAAAGAGCGAGCGAATGTCAAATATACTTGAACTGTCTTTTAAAGACCACATAAGAGCAATGGGATGTCGTAACATCCGGTCCTCTTAATAAGGAGTTGAGGACTTAATATATACATTGATTGAAGAAGAGGAAACTATCATGTAAATCAAATTAGTGTCTGGTGAGATTATAAAACCAAAGAAAGTGCAGTAGCGTCTAAAACTGAATATAAATGCTGGCATTCATACAACATTTCTGCCAGCATTTCTTTTTACAAAATAGCGGTGAAGTAGTATGCATAAATTAAGAATGGTAGCAAACTGGATTTTAAAACAAGTATCAAATCTTACATATATACCTAAATGATTGACCGCCCATTAAGGTTGCCTCTAGATTAATTTCACTGGAACTCATTTTCAATTCACCTGATACAATTAATAACTTACACATCTAAACACAACAAATATAAGTATGGAAACGTGCAATGAATATTTAACTTGAAGTGATATGTTTGAACACATAACAAATTTAATAGATGAATTTAAAACGAAGAAAAAATATTACGTTTTGCAAGTTCTTAATTTCAGCATTAAATAAAGTTTGGAATCTGCATAAAAAACGACACCGGATGTATATCATAGTTGCGTGCAACACGACTTTATGAAAAAGTTATTGAACAAATAAATAATCAGCAAAATGTTCAAGTTCAATTTTATCGACAATAGTGCATAGGATAAACTTGCCTTTCTTTGTAGAAGAGTTACTTAATTTTAGAGTATATATTACGAAAAAATATTTTTTATGTATCATATGGTTACAAATCTAACTAATCGCCCAATACACGTTTTATTTTTTATATTTTTTAATATTAAAAAGTAAACGCTTAAAGGGTCCCGGATTCTTTACTAAATCGCACAGTTTATTCCAAAATAAAATGTCGAACATTCTATCGGGATCTTGTCGAATTATTTTTAATACTGAAATTTGAGTTTTTTAAATACTTGCATATATGCTTTTTATTCGTTTAATTGCTGATTGCGTTGTAATTCAATGCTATATGTAAGTTAACAGAAGAATTAATAATTTGAACGTTTATAATTTAATTTGCAGATGTATCTAACGTGCCTAGAGTTTGTGTGCATGTAGAAGTCCAAAAAATCGCGGTGCACCATTAGTTTTTTAAAACAGTGCAGATTCCTATCGGGCATCAATGTAAATCTAGTAAATATTTCAAGTTTTAATCGTTTTTCAAATATCGTAGACATGTCGATGTCGTCGATGGAGATTTTGTCAACGAAGGCAAAGACGGCTTCACTGCTATTTTTAAAGAGCATAATCCAAAGCATTTAAAAATAAAAAATGCAGGCATACATGCAGACAGAAACCTAAAATCATCAACTCAATTTTTTAAATTAAGTCTAGAACAACGAGCTAAATGTTTAGGAAATTAAATAGGTTATTTATAGCCTATTTGACCATATTTAACTACATCAGAACAAAAACAGATATTAGGCAATAACGTAAAGATTGACGAATCCCGCATTACTCATCGCAAATACAATCGCAGTATGGTTTTAAAATAGCACAGCTGGATATTTGAAGATGTAAAGTGCGAAAATTGCAAAACCTTTGTGATACCTATGCCCAGAAAGGACATAAACACATTACGAGCTATCATTCGTAGGTAAATCCCGTTAGAAAAACTTTACAAAGACTATTTATTTATATCAACTAGTACAACTATTGTCAACGATGAGTGGCACGCATACAAAAGGTTGAGCACGCTGGGAAGATAGTGTAAACCCTCTACATTTGACTGCATGTTAGCTCAGAGGCAAACGATGGAGCATGCCGGGCATAATCCAAAAGAAACTAGCAAAGCTAGATAACATTCAAATTTCAAAAATTGTAATAGTAATTAATAGGAATGCGAAAAGCAATAAAAGCGAAACTTGGCTTGTGCTTATTTACATGATAAAATATAGTCGACAGTTTCAAAAGGCTTCTTAGAAAGATTTATATGGATATTTAAAATAACCTTTAATCTTTAAGAAGTTTAAAATAACTTGTTAATATTTTTCTTATTTTTTGTGCATTTAGAAGAAGCAAATTAAAGCGAATAATGTAAACCAGAATGTAAAAATTAAAAGGAAATTTTACAATTGATTAAGATATAGGCAAAACTGTTGAGGCAATTTAGTCAAGAGTTTGGAAAATGACATTTTAAAAAATGAAAACATTAAAGTTAAAACGTTATTATCTACAACATTCAAGGTAATTTTAAATTGCCACATTAAAAACATAAAGGTGATATTAATAAATTGTAATATTGACAAGATTTGCTATTTGCACGTCTAGAAAATAGATTACATGAATTCATCTGCTTTAATATTACTCTCAATCTGTTCAATCGATGTACCAAGCTTTAATTTCAGATTAATAGGATTGTCACACTTAGAAAGCGTAACCAGGAGACCGCAATCTCGCAACGATCGTACAATTTCCCAAAGACGAGCAGTGCTCACAGAAGAAATCCCTAAATGGAATCGAAAATACTAAATTATCAAATGCGATTTCGAATTTAAAATTTTTTGATTTCAGTAAGAAATAAAATAAATCACCACTCTTGCAATACACCGAGATTGTATTCTTAAGCATATAATCATACTACTGAGTCAACAATTACACTTACATCTTGATGAAGATAGAGACAAATTCGTATAAATCAGAGGATTCCAACATGCAATAGTTAACTCAATATCCATTTCAAATATTGGTATTCCATATTAAATCATAACTTATTTATAATGACAAAATTAAGATTAAAAGATGATCATAAGACGTCTGAACATGTTTGTCATCGTATTATGATTGTCATCCTATTATGATTGTCATCGTATTATGATTGCCATCGTCGAATGATTGTAATTGTAACAGTCATCAATTTTCAAAATAAATTTGCACTATGTAATAAGACAGTATTTCATTAAATCTAATTGTCAATAAAGCATACGATTCGAGTGATTGTCAGCTAACATTAAAAGGATCGAAACGTGAAACGTAAGTATTGAAACAGTAGCTGATAGGGTCCACCAATAATGAAATGTAGCGCACTGCTGTTGACTTATAGATAGAATTAAAGTAGAGTACAGTCATCAAAAATTTCTTTTGTAACAATGACTGCACAGATATATTAACTTATAGTTAACTTATTAACTTTTCAAATTGAAAGTTGCACCTTCTCCTATTAACGCTGATTTAATTCGAAATCAGAAATGATTTTAATTAAATTTGCAAAATGTAAGACGAAAGTCATTCATTAAATTTAATTGCCAATAAAGGAAGACGAGTCGAGTGATCACAGCCAACATTTAAAGCACAAAAACGTGAAACGTAGGTATTGGATCAGTAGCTGATAAGTTCCAACAATACTAAAATGTAGCGTACTGCTTTTGGCTTATAGATACGCTTAAAGTAGCGTGTAGAATAAAAATAGTCATAAAAATTTCAATCAGAATTGAAATTATCCATTATGGTGGGAACATACAAATACGTATTTGGTTCCTTATGCTTCATAATATTTCGATAAAGCTGACTTGAATATAATTAGCTTAAATACTGACAAACACGGTAGCTATGCTGATATTTTCAACAGTATAGATTCGTAACTTTCTCAAGTACAAATTTTTCATCAACTAACTTACGACTATAAACTTCGTTATTACAAAATTTAAACCGGATATATAATCAATGCCTGTATTCGTAATTGCAAAGGGTCATGTCAACGTATAATAAAATTGTGAGTTTTGCATATTAAATGAAGTTATGTAAGAATATTTATATAACATATTTTTAGACTCTACTTTTAAATCCAATTACAAACATTTAATTTAATTATATCAGAATTATTAGATCCAAGTGTTGCTTAAGCTTTAATTGTGAGCTATTCATAGCAGGTGCTTGAAACCATATTCATGGCAGGTGCTTGAAACCTTATTTCTGGCAGATATTAGGTGTTATTTGTCAATAATATTGTTAAGATTATCACTGAAATATCTTCTTGTCGATGCTTTTGGAAGAGAGCGTTATCGTCTGTTGGTTCCTATCGAAATAACCAGAAGTTTGGTTAATTATTGTATAATTAGTTTGCGTTCTTGAGGAATGGTTTGACATAAACATTCCCTATATATGAATCGCAACTTCTAACTAAACAATTAACAATGACACAAGCATTCTAACACCTAAGCATTCATAGTATCGAAAACACTGAATTTTGTTCATAACCTCGTCAATTGCTTAAAACGTTTCTAATACAACATTTCCGTCTGAATCTGGGTCCATAAATGTCAAAATAAAGGGAGTAGTATACAACTCAAATGAATTGCGAATTACTTTTGAATAAGTGATCGAAAGAATACAGCATTACAAATGCAATCAGATGACAATTTTAATTACACGTTTGCTAATTTACACAGCATATTGTCGGCTAAGCAAAAACCGTTTTCAAACATTATATTTCATTATAAACGTTATATTCGCCTGAAAAAGCCGCTTAAATAAGCAATCCACCTATGCACATTGATATGGATGCATGCAATGCCTATTACAATATTGAAAAATGGAACTACAGAGATTTAAATGTACGCTAGCGAACTGCTAGCAAAATCAGAAAACTTTATTTGGCGTGCACCACAATTAAATATCTCAAGTCGGCAAAAATATTTAATTGATTATTTCGCCAATGGCAGTATGGTAAGCCCTATAGTAGTGTAGGGTGTATTTTAAGACGACTTGCAGTATTATAGTCCCGTATATATTGCATTAATAATGTTTGAATTTTCTATTAGCTGCAGAGAAATCTTACACTGCAGCAAGGACAAGGGGAATATCCCCTCTCGTCGTTATCCCCTAACGACGAAAATACGGTCGTTAGGATTTTTCGTTTCTACTTCAGTTAGTGTCTATTACAATAAAATTTGAAGAATTCGCTGAAAAACTGTTTAACTTGAATTGATTATTTCACTTATAGGAGTATTATGATGATTGCAAACTGAAAAGTTGTATAGACTCAGTAGTGTGGAATGTGCCAGGTATGTTGCTTGCAACATCACAGTTATTTATGCATCTCAATAATAAAGTCGTCAGGTAGCCTTCATGATATATCCCTCTGCAGCCGAAGATAGGAAATGATTTCTACTGATGAGTTGTGATTACGACAAAACAGAGGTTATTAGGATCGCTCGTCTTCACTTCATTTGCGTCGACCGCGATAATATATAAAAAATTGATCTATATTATGAAGCTAAATTTTCGAATATATATTGCTCTCTCTCTATATATTGCACTTATATGAAGCCAATTTTTTGTATGTAAGTATTTAACTTTTGAACAATATTTAGTTGTGTAACGAAAATATGAATGCTCGTATCTAATGTGTCTGGCTTTCAATTGTATATGTAAATAAAAGGATCCGATTTAATGTTGTTTAAATATTCACAAGCGGACGTAAATATCGCCCGTTTTATCTTATGTTCAAAGAATTAATCCTTAGTTTATAAAAAATAAACTTTTAAATATTTTTTATAAATAGATGCGTGGTGTAAATGGAAAAACATCAATCGATATTTAATTTGTACTTGCTTAAACGAATCCATGTGAAATAAGAGGATTAAGACATCATTTCTTCTAACAGTTAAGAAGTTGACAAATTAGCAGAACGCGTGAGACATAGTTGCGAAAACGGTTTACAAATCCTCACTTTTGTGTGTTCCTATTGTATATAGAAGTGTCCTATTGGCGACGAACAACATATCCAATATGCTTTAATAGCTGATAACATGAGAATATATTTGTATTGTATAGGAACCGTTTGTTTCAATTGGGAAAATTTGATAAACAAGATGTCCCATATGCTTTAATAACTGATAACATGAGAATAGGTTTGTGTTGTATAGGAACCGTTTGTTTCAATTGGAAAAATTTGTGTATCATCTCTTTTTAACGCAATTTGTAAAAATAAACGGTAATTCATGGACAGTTATCGAAAACTGATGATACACAGCATATATTAAGCTGGTCCACCTTTAATATTGAAGCAGTTTATAACTAAACAAATGACCATTAAAAAATAATTTAAATATATTTTTAATAATTTCGAAAACACAACCGGAATACAAGCGAATAGCCACAATACTAAAATATTCGATAAATACGACAAATGTGTACTGACCATATAATCGGCAAGTTTGATGGTGTCGATCTTGGACATCTCTGAACACTATTTCATCGGTTCCACCATAACGTAATTGATCGCATAAGCAAAATAAAAACAATTTAGCGTGTTTTGTACAGTCTCTAAATAGGGCAGCAGAAGTATCAATAATAAGTAATATTCTTAGAATAGCATGACAAATTCAAAACATCTGTCTGTAAGCAACACATTGTCAATTCAATAGAAAGAACTGACAATTTAATCTTATTAATAACAATACATCCGGTAAAATGACTGAACGAAAAAGTGCCTTGAAATAAGGCACTTTTATATTTTAAGCATATGACAACAAGTGTTTAATATGTGAAGTCATTCAAATGAACAACTATAGAAAAACTATAGTATGATAATCAATACATTATGGGATGCTATGAATAATAATAGGGAATTTCTTAAACAACAAAACTTATAACCGATAAAAACGTGTTAAAAAAGAAACGTGCAGGAGAAGATAAAGAGAAAAAGAAAAATCAGATGCTATGAAAGCGTGATTGTAATATATTACAAGCGTCAAATGCTACCATAAAAGTTGTTGCTGCGGATAACAACAGAAACAGCACAACGACAAAATAAAAATACAATTGATAGTACACACCAAACCCATAATCTCCTTCTATTTTTGATTAGATAGTTTTACTGGATAGAGTTATCCAGTAAAACTATCTAAAAATACAGTTGATGAAAATTTGTTAAGCTGTTTACGTAAGTGCTTTAATTGTTCATCTTACCAAAAACGTTCTAATGCGGCAGGGTTGAATATATGTAATCAAACAATTTTCAATTATAATTCGTCTCTCGTTTACCCAGCATAGTCCGCGCCGATTGGATTCTTCGGGGGGGGGGGTGAAAGACCCCGGGTGGTTCAGTCGGAAGGCGGCGTGTTGGATCGGTTGGGGGCTCAGATCCCCCTGGACCTGAGGCCATAATAAATTGGAGAAGACTTCAAGAAGAGAAAGTTATGAAGTACGAAGATGACTTAAATTTTTGTTATCCCTGTTAGTTTCTATTTTAACTTTTGTATGTTAAAAGAATCATTTATTTATTTAATTAAAATTGAAGGCAATGCACTTGTATAAATGGTAGCGATTGAATGCAATTGTATAATATATGTAATAAACCCTTTTGCTATTTATTATCTTGGCAAAAAGACATATTTCATGTACTAAGTATCTTCAAGCAAATTGATACCAAATCAAGTTTCATTTGGCCCCAGTTTGTGAACTAGGAAATTCTAGTTCACAAACTGTGGAAAAATTTGACGAACTCGGAAGGAGTCCATGAAATTAGTCGTATGTTAAAATATAAAAGCGTAATCACATTTGTAGCGATTTCAAACTTATGATAAGTTAGTTCTCAGAAAATCAAAAAAAGAACGGGAATTACTAGTTTTAAGGTACAAATCAACATAAAGTTTTATTTGATATTCTAACTTAAAAATTAAAGAGTTTTATGTTCCAGTACAAAACACAAACAAAACTTCTTCTTTCCTGTAATTCACATTTTACATAAAATAGATATCGTTAAGTCAACAAGCCAAAAAAGTTGAGAATTACCGAGTTTAAGGAACAAATCAAGAAAGAAAGTATTGTAAATAGTTGATAATATGATCCATTATTGATTAAGAATTATTGAAGCCGGATCAAAAAAGGGGCAAATTTTATTTGATATTTGTTAGCATCTTCAGAAAATTACTTTCAGTAATTTTCTAGAGATGTAATTATCTAAAGATGCTAACAAATATCAAAAAAAAATTTTATCCTTTTTTGATCCAGGTCCAATAATTCTAGAGAAAGTATTATTTGATATTCAAAATTATAAATTAAAGGGCTGTGTGTTCTCTATTTAAAAGTTAAAAATAATTCTTGTGTGTTTATAATTGTCGTAACATAAACGTCGTAATAGATAAGCACTGAATGTTATTTAATAAAATGATCATTTACAACAGTGTTTCTTAACTTGTGGGTTAACGAGCATTAAACTTGGTAAAATAAATTTCAGATTTTTGTGCAAATATCTTTTGACAACAAAAAATAATATTATTTATCAATTTTTATAAATTAGCAATTTAAAAATTATAAAATTGCAAGAAAAAGCACTTACCAGGATCATTTCTTATTGTGAAGGGCAGGTGTAATTACGATCATAAAATTTATATCAATAACAATATTATTTAAATACTCTCCACAAATACTAACTTATATTTATAATATAAATATAATATATCATCTATATTTAGAATTTCAACGTCGATGATAAATTGTAATCACTTGATTAATACTTATGATGTATCGCTTTGCGATCCTGAACAATAAAATGCTGTATTACTTTTGATACCGCATGAGATTAGAGCAGCGTACTTTTCGTGTAATGGTCACATTTTATGATCTTTTATATTCCCTCTGTTGAAAGCTTAGACGAGGATGACATAGTATACGTCTGCTGATGGCCCATGAAGCTCATTTCTCTATCGTATGATGTTCAGATATAAGCCTGAACATAGGTATATGAGAGAGATATGTAGAAAAGAATTCGGATCAACGTTTAGAGCCTGCACCCGATAAGACCGTCAGTCTTATTGTGAGATAGTAGTAAAGGTGTGTAGCTTATAGTCCATAGTGATGACGCCACACAGTTGTGACGAATACACCAAGCTCAATGCGCACTAGTTTTCAGAGTAGGCTAGATCTGGGGCTAAGTCTAGGTGGCGGGCGGCGCTTGCGGATTAAGCATCCCGAACGCTAGAAACCAAGCAGTTTGAATTTTGCTGCTCGTGTATAAACAACAACGTTTTTTATTTTTTCTCTGACTTTGTGAGACTTGTGATTCTTCGCTACCTTACTGTCGTGAATGATCTCTCAACACTTATGAAATCCAATCCACACTGATACAGTTCATCAGCAGAAACTGATCTAGAAATTTGATTGCCAATGCACCTTGATGATTTTCAATCCCCAGTTTTTCCCGTTATTTAGTATTTCCGTTTATTGATCGATGTTAACTGTAATAACGTATCGCTATCGATCTTAGACAATTTTAAGCAATATATGTTAAATACAGTGTCGTACAGCTTATGCGATCACATGTGAACTGGATACTTTGCCATGTAATAACCATTCTTGTGATGATCCCTTCTAATATGTGAAATGTACGCTGAACACTGTTGAAATCTAAGCATTACTGGTGAAGCTCAATAAGCAAAACATATACGTTTCTTATTACATTGTGATTAATGATTTCTAATATTTCTGTGTATTTTCCAGTTCACATGTTATTGTGTATTTCCCAATAACTTTATGTATGGTTTCCCTCCAATATCTCAATCAGCGTTAACTATAATGATATATTGGTATGTTGTGATTCTGATAGGCTTAAGCAATTGTTTTGAATAAAAATGTATATATGCATATGAACGTTTTCCCTAGTTGATCATGTGACTAATTTGGATAAACTAAAATATTTGAGATGTGCTGTTACATTAGAAAATGATAAAGTTTATCTTTGCTCAACCAGCCTACCATTGTTGCTTCTAAATGTCACAATACAATGCTATGACCCACCAGGTGGATCACGGATAAAGCTTTTGTGGGTAACGAACATTTCACTTGGTAAAAGAAATTTCAGATTTTGTGAAATAGTTTTCACTGCTGACGCTGAAGATCCTGCTTAATAATTTTGTGTTGTATGTATTTTCTCTTGTGATTTCAATAAAAAATAAAATATTCCCTTTTCTGGAAATTGTTGAAATCCAGTACTTTAGAAAATCAGGTAATAAGTTGGCTTAAAAGCTAGCAAATTACCTGATTACCAAATCTATCAAGGGTGACGTTTCCTGAAATGTTGACATTTCCCACAACTTATCTTTGCGAGAAGGGTTTCTCTATTTTGACTGTATTGAAAGCAAAATTGAGGAACAGACCTGAACCAAGCAATCAAATACGGTCGGCATTATCGTAGTTGAAGCCACCGATTTAGCAATTGATGGATAAAAACAGCAAAAACGATAAAAACGTGTCGTTTTTATTTTTGGAATACTAAATGATTTCTGTAAGACTTTTTCAATGTAAAATAATTAATTGTTTCTCCGATTTTTCAGATTATCAACAAGTTGTTTCATTTTTCGTGAAGACTTAAAATATCCACGTGCTTTTTTAAAAAATTAGTGTCATTTTATGGGGAAATGTTCGGGTTCGGTCATGATGTCACTAGGCGGTGCATCATGTTAGGTATTAGTTTGAAAAGAGATAAAGAAGCACTGATTGAGAGTGAGAGCGAAATTTTGTCGTAGCGTAATTTTGTAGAGACAAATTTAACAGTCAACAAAATTTGAAAAGATGTAATATAACCGTATACGCTTACATGTGCTCTCTTCTAAAAGCACAGATTACGAAAGTTAATAAATGACTTTCATCAAATATAAAACTCAGTAAAAAATCGATTTATATTTGAGAGAGAAAATCGACTGATTTTACCTTAGAAAATCGAATTTAACCTTTATACGGTTAACCTTTTTTAATCTTTTTTATTTAATTTAACCTTTTTTATTTCTACGGATGTTAGACTAGAAGTATTTGACAAAATACAAAATAATAATTTTTGTATTTTTTATCAATTCGATAACTGACGTAGGATAAAATAAAAATTTATTTTTAAAATATGAATTAAAATAAATTGTTTTATCAGTAAAAAATTTTACTGATAAAATTTTAAAATTTTTTAAATTTTTTTTAAATTTTTTTTATATTAACGAAACGCGAAATTTTCAAAATTTATGGCGAATAGATTAGAAATTAATAAATTTAACTAATTTAGTTAAACATTTAAAATTAAAATAGCAAATATTCATAATAATATTCAAGATCCACTTAACTATATAAAAGGGTATAGCGAAAAAAAATTGAAAACACCCGGGAGAATAAATAACAAAAGCATCTATCCAGATAAATCCATCAAGTTGAGTTTTAGCATAAAAGCAAGTATCTACAGAATCAACTATTTACACTTGATACTGTAGAACGTTATATTGTGAATATTGTGTAACAATTTGTATGTCCAAATACTCAATATAAGACTAGTAATGAACGATCAGTATCGTCTACACAATACAGAAACTAGTGATGTTCAAAACAGCATTACTGGAGTGCAGTACTAAAACGTGATAGAAAAATAACTAAAGGCGAGCTGATTAAAAACGCATTAGTTTATAAATTATATACTACAGGAAACTTAATGTTAGCAAAATCAAATTCGACAATGGCAAATAAACTTTTAATAAATCAAAAATAAAGGCATTCGATTAAATTTTAAAATTAAATTAAAAATTTGATTTTTTGAATTCGTGTTTACTTAATGCTTACTTAGGCATTAACTAATTTATGTATCTTTTATATATCGATTATTAATAAACATGTGATTTATTTGTTTTTATTGTCTCTATTCGGATGTATGATTATTATGTTTAGAATCGTTGAAAATTTGCTAATATTTCGTTTTGTATCGTAAAAAGGCAGTCGACGATTATAGCAAATAGTATTCCACAAAAGGTATTATGCAAAAATAATTAAAACAAAAAATACTTTAAATGTGTATACTAACTTCAAAACTAGTGCAGTTGGGTTTCGGAACAATTCTGTAGCTGCATTTCCCATATCTACAATAGTAACTGGAAACTTTCCACCTCTGCGTTCACATATCTGAATAGCCGTTCGAAGGAGATCAACCATTTTACGAAAGTCCCCATTTTTGCTGGCGACCTATCGGAATGTGATATTATTAAAGACAATAACATTTAGATAAATATATAAATTTTTCGATATATACAATATAAATAAATAGAAAATGTATTTTTGAATACGCGAGATCAGTGTACTACAATACCACTAGCTTCAAAGTTCAAACATAATATCCATCAGTTCAAACATCGAGACAATAAAATCTATTGCCTCGATGACGAAAATTATAACCAATTAAAATAAGCATACGAGAATAATATTAAAAAAGACTGTTTTTGTTTTAGTAAAATCAGGATTTTTATCATTGATTTGTAAAAGAAACAAGATTGTGTTTATTGATTTGAAGCAAAAAAAAACATAGATGTTTTGCATCTTCTATGCAACGCATCCTTTAACTTATTGGTAGGCTAATTATCGGGGTCTCCTCTGCAGCAAGTATTAAGCAGTATTCTATTATGTTATGATGGCTCGTAATAATGTCCAAACGGCCTTCGATCCTATCCGACTTGGTCTTTATTACGAAGATTTGGATAAAGAGCATGACAGCATAAAATTTTAATGATGTCATGTCAATTTTATTTTTTCTTGCAGTTTCACAGTCTTAAACGGTCATGCATTAATATTAAGGTCATACGTAATTATTCAGTGTTCGAGTTAGAAGTTGATACAAACAATGTGACTTACATTGACGAAAAATGAGAGTTGTTAGGACTGCTAATCTTTATAAACTATGATATTTATAAAACATTTATAGGAAGTGCTTTTTAGTTATGAATTGAACAGGAGAGTGGAATAAATTATAATGCTTAAAATTAATAGAATTTTCGATAATTGACCGCAATTATCATCAGAATACAAAATATTTTACAATAAAAATTGAACTATTTTTAATAAAGAATTTATTTTACTCTCTTGTTCAATAAAAACATATGGATGAACAACTGATTTATAACTACTACGATTTATGAATTTATAAATCGTTTATAGATAATTTATAATGAATTTATAAATTTTACAATGAAAATTCGAATTTTTATAAATTATTTATTTTACTCTTGATTTATAACAATCGATTTATAAAGCAATATTTATTGTTCACATCTAGACATGAAGCACTAGACATTAAGCGTTGTGATCTAATAAAAGTTATGTTTAAAACTAACTACATTAAAGCGAATTATGTAAATGCAGCATTTTGAAAAATTATACAGCATCAATTGAACCATCCGATAGAAACAAATTGCAAAAAAAATTCGCGTATAAATAGTAGAAAGATGTATTCGTAACGAATTACTAACAAATAAAAAGATATAGATCTATTAAAAAAGAAACATTTAGAAATGTATTAAAATTACAATTCCGAATTTTCGGCGACTGCTACGTACATCGTCAGGCAAAATAATGGCCAAAGTTTGCTATCATTCTGTCATATAAGCGAAAACATTGTTTATACGTATGCTATTTAAGGGAGCAAAACCAGAAGTCTGAATAGAACTTATGTCTAGCAGTCCCTAAGCCTGACATTGAGGTCATATATATAATGATGAACATTGAATTTCAATAAAGATTTTGACTTTCTTATCCGGCTGTGATTGTCTATTTTCAAGTTTAATAAAACTCACAAAGTAAACAATCTTGTTGGAAATGTTCAACATCTAAGGTCGTAAAAATGATATAAATCGGTTCATGTCATTTTATCGGTTAATCGAACAAAATCAGATTGGCTAACTTAGTCCACGTATTTTATAATATTTATAAATTAAAATGAAACTAAATAAAAATTAAAACATTACATATAAAGTAAGTAATAAGTAATAAATAATTGTTATGTAAAATTTTATATAATTTAAATAAAGTTAAAATAAATATTTTCAATAAAAATCCATTTTTATGAATTGACTAATAAAGAATATGCAATGTATTCGAATAAGGAATATAAGTCATGAAGAGAAACTGCTAATTATAGTTTTCGACAACTATTCTTCCACCCAACATAGAATCAAAGTCAAATACATGCTAGTGGCGTTTTCGCTCTGATGAAATTTGATCATCTAGTGTATATTATTCTATTACAAAATATTTTTTTATTATCCGTTTATAAAAGTTTCCAACTTGAGAGTTTTAATTTATTTTTCATAATATTTTGGAAATTTATATGTTATACGTTTTTAATTTTTATTCTATAGTAACTTAGTATAAAATATGCATGTATTAAATAATTTAAATGATTTTGAAGAAAGCCAATATCATTACATATTGTTGCAATTCTTAAAATTTCATTATTTAATGTATTATATTTTATATTATATGGTATGCATGAATGCTCATGCAAAAATATGTTTCTTGTAAATTTAAATATGTCATCTTTACGATATAAATTAATAGTAGTTTTAATTGATGTTATTTTAATGTTTATATCTATATATTTTTATCATGATTATTATTAAAAGGGCAATATGAATAAAATTGTTCATTATTGAATAAAACGTAGAGTCAAATACCCATTTATTATTAATACTTTAGAATTTATGTTTAATGTTTTATATATTAGATAAGTACACTGAGTCTACGTATTTTATATTATTCATAAATTAAACATAGTGATAAATAAAAATAATAAATAATTGTTATATAAGATTTAATATAATTTATATAAAGTTAAAATTTAAAATTGAAATTAAAAATAGATATTAATTTTTATGAATTGACTAATAAATAATGGACAATGTACCGAAATTAAGATCAGAGGTCATCAGGAAAATGACCCGATCAGTAAGAACATACGTTAAGTTTTTAACGCAAAAAAACTTACGATTCTTAAAAATATAAACTTGCTAATAAAATCTAAATCCATCAAATATAAATATGAATTATGTAATTGGTTTTGCAATATATTATTAAAATCGTCAAACTTGTTCGATTCCAACCTACAATAATGGATTAAGCATCGAATGCGGTAACTTTATTCACAAAATCATTGTTATTACAGAGAATGTATCTAATCATTCTATTGAAAATATTTTTATGCATTAACTTTTATTAATTTTATTTATACTTTACCTTTGTTTACTGCAATGCTGAATATAAAATTACAATTTAATTTATACAACAAATATATCTTAAACTGACAAATTAAAATTTAAAGATATTGATAGATTGAGTATAATAATTGAATATATTTAATATAATAAATATTAAATAAAATTGAGTAAAACTGATTTTAAGCAGTCGGGCAAAGGAATTATAAATTCGAAAAGACGATGTATCTAAAAAGCAAAATATAGTCAAAAATACCCGTTTTGAAGCAAATAACAATGAGTCGTCGCTGAAAACACGGTCATCTTTATATCTTTCATTCACTATTTTTTCAAGTTCTTTTGATGTATAAGGGTAGAAACATCTTTTAAAAAAACCCTAAAATCAACAAAACAACAAAAATGTTTAATTCTAAAAGACAGAGTATTTGATCGATTAGTAAAAACAAACCAGAAACCTATAAATAATGTATACCTTTGGAATCTGCATCAAAAACGACACCGGATGTATATCATAGTTGCGTGCAACACGACTTTATGAAAAAGTTATTGAACAAATAAATAATCAGCAAAATGTTCAAGTTCAATTTTATCGACAATGGTGCATAGGATAAACTTGCCTTTCTTTGTAGAAGAGTTACTTAATTTTAGAGTATATATTACGAAAAAAATATTTTTTATGTATCATATGGTTACAAATCTAACTAATCGCCCAATACACGTTTTATTTTTTATATTTTTTAATATTAAAAAGTAAACGCTTAAAGGGTCCCGGATTCTTTACTAAATCGCACAGGTTATTCTAAAATAAAATGTCGAACATTCTATCGGGATCTTGTCGAAATTTAATTTTTTGAATTCGTGTTTACTTAATAATTTTCTAATTGTGCAATTGAAGACTGCACTGTAATTTAATGTTATATGCAAATAATTAAGTTATTATAACTTAATTAAATGCATTGGAAGAGTTTTATTAGTTTACATTATGTATAAAATAGAATGTAAATTAAAAGGATATGTTGCAATTGTTTGAGATATGTGCAGCACTCAAGAATTTACAATATCGTTCATCTTTTAGCTTTCTCTACAATAGTGATTGAATTTGGATACATTACAATACAATCAACAATTGCACAATTAAAAACGCATTCAATAAGCATGAAGATAAAAAATGTAAAAGTCGGCAAGATCCCGATAGAAACATGGAAATTTTATTCTAGAAAACTCTGTGTGGCCCAGCAAAGGACACGGGACACTTTAAATTTTTATTATTCGTAAAAAATAGAGGCAAATCAGTTCAGATAACTGAGTCAATCTCTTTTATACGATATATATAAATAAAGATAAATAATAAATAATTATATAAGATTTTATGCAATTTTTATTTCAAGTTAAAATTTAAAATAAAGTCTATATATATTTAATTATAAATAAAAAAAATTGAACGAAATCACAATGCTTTTTTATTTTAAATCTAAAGCTTTCAGAAAGTGTCCATTCTTCAATAGTATCATATCTTAAATTGCAATTTGCACTCAAACAGCAATAATAACATAATTGGCATAATAAGGCATTTCTGGAAGAATCTAAATTAAGGAATTTAAAATTTTTGAAATTCAAAAATTAAGGCATTTTGTCAGCCATCGTTCTTCCTATCCAAAACTGTTCTCTCTTCTTTCTTTCATTCGTATTCATTAATCCACTTTCAAGGATTACTCTTTTCATGATGTGAACCGAATTTTCACACATGTGTCTTACTTCATCATTATTGTTTTTGCTGGTATCGTACCTTACATTGGTTTGTCTTATGTTTATCGCCCTTCCAGTTTCACCGATGTACTGCTCTCCACAAGATTGACAAGTGCACGCATAGATATTCCCTTCCAATTTACAATTATATTTATGATAATAAAAAATTGTAAATAACAAATGATTAAATAAGATTTTATAAAGTAGTGATTCACTGGATTACAAACTTGCAGCAGACATGTGCACCAAAATAAACATTTTTATTATAAATCGGTATTAAAAGGTAGGATGATGTTGGTATATGTCCAAATAAAGATGCATAAATGTTAATATGTCACTTATGGTTTCAAAAAGGCATTAAGAGTAAAGGTCTAAATATCAAACGGGATAGCTGCATCACTATTCATTTTAATATATGGTAACAAAAACAGTACCTGAAGAGTTCAACAATGTTTTTGCTACTGTAATGAAAGCGGTAAACTTATTAAATCGACTACACTTAAATCGAGTTTACCTTCTGGGCTATGTAAAAAGCAAAAGGCAGTTCAAATTAACTGTCTTGCTACACTCTCACGTTAGGTGGTTTTCAACAAGCAAAGCTTCAAAGAAGTACTTTTGCACTATGCGACAAAATATATACAGCAAATCTTGCACACGTTAAACACGATATCATGTAAAGTCAACAAATAATGACGATTTCTCTAAATGTTTATCGCTTTTGGACGATACATTTAAATTTGTAATGCAATTAATTTATAGAACTACAAGTCAGATCTGATAACTGAGTCTACGTATTTTATACTATATATAAACTAAAGATAAAGATAAATAATTATAAATAATTGTATAAGATTTTATATGGTAAAAAAATATTATTAAAATTTAAAACAAAATCATTTCAGCAATTCAAAATTATTTAAATTAAATAAAATAAAACATAAAATTCAAGGAATGTGAATGTATCCATATGTCGGACTTTTTTCTAGGAAACTGCTGATTTCGATATCCTCTTGGATGCATACCGCATTGCCCCTTTGAAAAGCGGCGCTAGTCCGCTGCAACAGGGTTCTTCCTGCACATCCGCCACTGGTTGTGTGCCAAAGTTTTGTTTCGAAGTTGTCAAACGTTTCATCGCGTTATCTCCCCAGGCGCCTAAGAATTCGATGGTTACAGACTCAATGGCAGTAAATGCTAAGTTCCCGTCCCTGTATTTTGCGCGTTTTCTTTGTTCAGCGTATGAGTCAAATATGATTGAACTTGCGCAGAACAGGACAGATGCAAGGCTGTCAATACGTTCACGCAAGTGAAGTCCCATGCAAGCAAGCAACCGCGTTCTCAAGGCCCGAGAGTTGCACAATCTGGTCTTCTACCATCCCTGCGTAGCATTCCATTTGGCTTCAATGTACTTTGGTAGCCTGATGTGTTAAGTGACGCCTTAATTAAACCGTTCACCTGCGCATGGCGAAAATGTCGCCCGACCGACTTATGACAGTCCAATTCGTGCCGTCTAAGAGCATATACTTGTGCTCCACAGTGGCACTTGTACGCTGCACATATAACCAATCCCAGACATAGATTAATTGTTATTCTTACTAATTATCCAGTCGTATCTTAGTAGATGTGCACGAGACAGAAAATCTTAAAAATCTTGAATAATTATTTAAGATTTTATACAAATTAATAATTATATAACGAAAAAAAATATTATTAAGATTAAAAATATAAATCAATTTTTATGAATTAACTAACAAATAATATACGATGTATTCGAATATGAAATTAAAGTCATCAAGAGAATGACCTCTATTTAGTTACAAGGTAAAGAAATCACACTGCTCCGATATCACGGAGAGCCCACAGAATTCAAAATGAAAATTAATGTTTTTAAGTTTAAAGTGACAAACCCTGCTTTATTAATACAAAAAAAATAATTTTATTAATTTATATTTTTATCATTGAAGTCAGACGCGTTAGAACGGTAGCAAGTACTGTTCCGTCATCACAATGACTCATCAGTACCAGATCCTTCCCACTATTGGATGCATTGCCAGTCCTCCTCTGCATCCAGTAGTGGGAGGGATCTGACACTGATGAGTCATTGTGATGACGAAACGGTACTTGCTACCGTTCTTCCGTGTCTGGCTTCAATGATAACAACGTATTTCACGCAGATTGGTATCACTCTCTTTTGAGATTCATGATTTAAGTTAGCTGATATTCAAGAGACCTGCACTGGCATTTGCCAGTGCTTTTCCTAATGATCCTATTTGGTGAAGCAGTAGTGCTGATTAAGCACTCAATGTTAAGTTACCATAAATCTTTCTGGTACTTCATACACATGACTCGTGTGCCGTCTGCCAGTCCTCCTCTGTATCCAGCAGTGGGAGGGATCTGGCACTGATGAGTCATTGTGATGACGAAACGGTACTTGCTACCGTTCTTCCGCGTCTGGATTCAATGATAACAACGTATTTCACGCAGATTGGTCTCACTCTCTTTTGAGATTTATTAATTTATAGGAACGAAGGAGAAATTAGTGTTATTCCAAAAATTAACACACATTTTATTTAAAATATATATTATTGTAATTGACTACTAAATAATATGCAATGTATTTGAATAAGGAATATAGGTATATATTTGACTTCTATTCTTCGACACAACATAGCAGTAAAGTCAAATACATGGTAATAAAGTATTTATTCTGATGAAATTTGATTATCTAGTGTATCTTATTCTAATACAAATTTTGTACCATGGGTCAAATTTCCAAAAATATAATATATAAAAATTATTTTATGCTTTTGATACCTTAAAAATGTAACTCTCCTATGCATCATTGTCATGAAAATTGAACTTTAACATTTTGTTGATTCTTTATTAGTTCAATAGTTTTAGTAAAAATACTTGTCGCACGCAACTATTGTATAAATCGAGTACAGTGCTTGATGCAAATTCCAAAAATTTATTTGCGTAGGTTACCAGTTGTTTTTACCAATTGACAAAATATTTTATAAACTCCCTAAATTACGACTAACCATTCGACTGGTGATCTTGTCTTGCATAAGCTTTTTTGGCACGATCATTGTGTTCGCTATTGTTATCACTATAAGGTTACTGTACAAGCTTGAGGGCCAATCAAATATATTGTAGAAAATTGTTTCCCTGCAACTCCATATTAGATCAAGCTGTATAAAAAATTAGGATCGATAAAAACAATGCATTAGTTATAGAGCTCACAAAAAGTAAAAAATAGTTTATTTACGCATCGACTATCCGTCAAGTGCACAGCATAACGCTAATTTTATTGGTAAATGAATAAGAAAATATTTTAAAATAATCACAGTTTGAAATAATCAATTATGCAATTCCTTTTAACAATATTTCAACGTTTAATGTAATTTTTTAAATAATGATTTTTTGATTATCCAAAATTGTACAATTACATTGACAAAATCAAACATTATAATTATCATTGATGAGCCTTTCAGTCCATTGAACTTTTAATTGATCATCCGCACGATCGAGCGTCCAGACGAATTTGGTTACGGGAGGCGCGGTCCTGTGAGGCACATTAAAATCGCCCGCGCGAGTACAAAACTAATCTTTCGACTCATCTCACTGATCACCTGGGAGTACCTCGTCTCTTTATTAACTGTTACTCTCCCAGCTATACAGTTCAGAACGATGGACGTTGATGGGTCCACCCTAATTAAGGATAAAAACGTCACGGGGAGGAAAATACCTATCTCTACATTGACAATCCATTCTAGGTATTGAACGTTCTTTCGTTGCTCGTGGTATGTGTGCGCAATTGATGGGAACTTGTTTGAATACGATGGAGAACTGCAGTTGAGGATGACAATATCCAAGAAGGATCGATCACATCGATTGTCAAAAAGTCCTGTGAAGACTACATCCGCTCTGGCATCTCGGTCTGTCTCGTGGACAGGAGTGAACATTGACTCGATCATTACGCAGGGCGCGACTTTCGTCAGCATCGCTGCGATAGTATCATGAATTATGTTGTGGATAATAATCATGTTGTGATGAACCATGTCACAAACTATGTTGTGACGTTTAATGCAATACTTTTCTTATTTAATAGTAAAGTCCGATATTACACTGCTTTATAGATTTGTAATTCATTCTTTACATTTAGAGTCTATCTTTAATAAAACTTCAAATCATCTCATTTATATAATTCGATTAGAATGATCGAATATTCGATTATGTTCATTTATTCTGTAAATAATTTTATTCAATATTCCTGGTTATTAAAAATGTTATTAAATATATAGGGTTCATGAAAATATGATAAATTAAAAACTATAAAGCGAAATCATTTAATATTTTATTGATTTTTGTTTTATCTTTAAACTTCTTGCAGTTTTTATATTAAAAAATATTTAAAATGCTTAAAACAACTTTTGATATACAAATAATAAATGAAAATTTAAATTTTTACAAATTAATGATAACAAATTATACCCTACTGCTTACGATATGCCATAATTGCATTTAATTAAGTTTATTTCCCCTTCTACTTGATTGCCTATGTTACCTGTACATATCAAAATATACAATTTTAAATTAGCCATGTATGTGCATTATTATGCATCTCCGCAAAGTATTTACTATAAATTACGACTAGTGACGATTTTTAATTAAGAGAAATCGATTCTATAACAGTATATTTAATAATAAATATAAAAATATTTATTTACATAATAATCCATATATTTTTATATTTTAATAAAGAAATACATTTGTTGGCCAAATACAAATATCGAAACACAGATATCATTCGGCTTTTATCTAGTTACAAACCTCATCAATAACAATCACGTTTGTTTTATCAGTCTTTCTGCCACTTGAAAAGTATTCGCTTAGGTTTTGCAACGCCGCTTGACCATTCAAATATTTACCTGATATGACCTGAATTTAAAAACAGCAAACAATTAGCAAATATTAAAAATAATGTTGCAGCGTGAAACTATTAATGCTAAAATGTCTAAAATATTCAAAATATAATTTAAAATATACAAATTATTGAAGTATAAATAATTATTTAATTATTAAATTAAATTATTTTATTATTTAAGTAATTATTATAATAATTTATAATAATTTATTCATTAATTTTTATAATTATTTTATTAAGTAAATCGTATCATAAGAATTAAGGATGCACTATGCGCCTAAATATGTATATCTTCTCATTGAGCCTGTATACGAGCGAACAGGACTAATACATTCAATTCTAACGCATACATTCAATTTTAACGGATTCGATGAAAACTGAATGTTTTTAGTAAATATGATATCCCATGCTTAACATAATGCACAACTAAAAAATAAAGTCTTCGGCATTTTGATAATTAACATTGTCCTGTATTACCGGTATAAAAATTAGCCAAACCGTAAATAAAACATCATACATTTCATCAATGTGCCAATCTTGTGGCCGGCACAAAATTCTATATATCAAGTACAATAAAAGCAACTTTTGATAATGAAGATTAATCTGCTAATTACATCCTTTTTGCAATCAAAGCCAACAGTTTGAATAAACTCTAATAACTTTTGTATTGATCTTTGTCTATTGCATTTAAATTCGCCACATGTATCGTCCATTCGTATCAAAATATCTGTATATTTGATTGTTTTTAAAGTTCTTTATAAAAAACATTTTCCTTTGCAACGTTAGTTTTATTTCAAAGTCGTTGTTTTGACTTTATATTCTTCCTATGGGTCAGGTCTCATCAATTATAAATGATCTTTTAACATCATACTGACTTTGTGTATAATGTAGTGGACCATTTGTTATTTTGTTGAGAGAGATGTTTGTCTAGAAAATTTATCGATCGCCGTATCGAGAGTTAAATTTTAAAACTCAATGTGTTGAGGTTTTCCGAAAATTCTTTGAGTTGTGTTTCTAATACAGCCATACCATGAAGATGTCATCTATATATTTTAAGAAATGTTAGATTTAAATTCACATGATTCAAGGAACAGCTTCTATACCACATCATATAGATGCAAGCATATGCCGGGGTGTATGGTGTGGCCATAACCGTATCTTATATTTGTACAAAGTGTTTCTTATATCATTCAAACAAGTTTTTTTTCTATAATTACTCTTAATGACTCTACTATATACTTGGCTTCACCGTATTCACATTCACAATATGTTATAAAATTTCTTACTACTTGTAAAGCATCCACTTGTGGAATCGATGTGGGCAAGGATTCTTTGTCATTTGTTGCTAGAATTGCATCTTCTGGAATATTCTGTTTTATATTTTCAAACGTTTGCAAACATCAAGTGTGCTTCCTCTCTATGATGGACTTTATATGTTGAAATAGAAAAGGGTGTATTATGATGTATTATGTACGACTCCGATCAAATGGATCTCTTAGTTTTTTAAAATGACTTTTAAAAAACTATGAGATAAAAATATAAAATTGGAAAAGCTCTTTTGAGCGAAACGTTTTTATAAGAACATTATTTGCTTCAGGCAGGTTTTATTATTGATAATTAATCATGTTTAATTTAATAAATCGAGGAAGCGCTTCGATGTGAATCGAAAAAAAAACCTTTATCTCTGAGTACCGCTTTTGCATTTCAATCAATATAAATCGATCTGATATGATCACGGAATGTAGTTTAAAATATCTAACATATCGATGATAAGTTATAGTTGTTATTTGATAGTCTGAAACAACAGGTATGATTGATTGTATACATGCGTGTTATACAAACTTGGAAAACGTTATATACATAAATTTCAGCTGTAAGCAAAATATCAGAATATCAGTATCTCAAACGATTAGTATTAAAATAACATCAAAGATTTTAACTGTAATAAACTGTAATTCTTCCTTTAAATATAAATTTATGATGTATAACGATCATTTTGCTGCTTTTAATAATTCATTCTATACATTAGTATTTGCCGTTCAGTTAAAAAAATAGTTAATACCGTAGAACAATTAGAAATATTTTTACAAACTTACCTCCCATAAATGAGAATACAACAACGTTGGAGTTTTAAGCTTCATTATGTTTATGTATCTAAATCGAAAAGGCGGCTCCGGGTAGTTCTCTTTGCTAACCTCAAGTATGTTTAAAATCGCACGTTTAACTGTTGCCGTTTTGCCAGTGCCAGGAAGGCCATACAAATACATGCATCTGTTAAATAAGCAACAATATTAATTAGAATATATTAATGGAAAAGTAGTTCCGTCTAACAGTTTACACGTTTAATGGAAATCATGTCTGATTCCAAATTAATTTGTTAGGTAAAATAATGTGTGACCTTGAATTTGAATATCCACCTACATTTAAAATTAATTGCTATTTATTTTGTTTGTTCTTAATTGTCCGGAATTTTTAAAATTTGAAGTTATTCAATAATCACGATTATTGACGCATTATTAACGAATTAATTAATCGCTTCAACTAAAATAATATTCGCAAGCATTAGCACGACAAATGCATAAAAAAGAACGTTATGACCGAAACACTCTTGATTTAGTTTGGTTTTCTTAAAGCTACAATACGTCAAAAATCAAACAAATGATTATAAAACTGTAAAAAAGAGATCCTTAGTTATGACTAGTACGTAGATTTAATAAATGCTATGGCACATATATTAAGAAAAACTAACTTCTAAAAAGACATTTTATTTTACTGCAGATTAAGAAACCTTCTGTCGAGTCTAAGGTTTATGATATTGCCGATTCTAAATAAATACTAAAGTCAGCGGAGTCCTCGATCTTAGTCTAGTGTATTCATGTAACATCTACTAAATACCTTAAAATTCCAAGACAAAAAATGCATTTAAACATATGTCCAGAGTAAAAAAAAGTTTAATAATGAAAGAAGAAACCAAAATATACAAAGTAGTGTAAAGCGTTGCAAATAGAAAAAGTTACTTCTTCTCTTCCATTGTATTATGTGTTTTAACGTATGATTTTGTTTCTCACGCTTAAAATTATTGAATATAGCAATTTGGGTTTATAGATAGTTAATTGTGCTACGCTCTTCTAAACAACATCTTACTTTTTATTGTATTTTCTAGTTGATCTATTTTAAAAAATTTCGTTCTAATCTACACTGTATTTTATTGTTTTTCTCTTCACTACAAAGCGAGAGCAGCTCCATTTAAAGTTTAATTTATAAAAATACTATTATTGTTCATTGTGTGATTAGTGATGACAGTAGCCATCGAAACATCGCAAAAAAATTTTAACATTTTTATGAATTATAATGATCGTAAATATTCAAAATTTACTCACAGGTGATTTGTAGCTTTTCAATTTTAAATGCTAGCATACAATGAGCATTTGAGACTGTAATCAATGATTGATAAACAACACACAAATTGGTAAATCAGATCAGCTAGCTGAGTCTACGTAGTTTATATTATTAATAAATTAAAAATAATGCTAAATAAAATTTTTATAATTAAATAATTAATAATTATAAATAATAAATAACTGTTATATAAGATTTTATATAATTTATATCAAGTTAAAATTTAAAATTAAAATTTAAAATAAAAATTAATTTTTATAAATTGACTAATGAATACCATACGATGTATCAGAATAAGGATTAGAGGTCATCAGGTGGAACTGCGATGCTACCAGGTTTTCGTCCCTATTCCTAGACACAGCATAGCAGCTGGGCCAAATACACGCTAATGACGCATTTCCTCTAATGAAATTTGTAAACATGAAATTTGTTAAAATATGGGATTCGACGTTAAGAATGTGTTTAACGATTACTTATTAAGTAGCTTGTTGGTCAATTGTTATCATGGCTAAATAGTAAAGGTATCCTTATTGATGATTCACTAAAGACTTTAATAAATACATATTGAATATGTAGTTAGTCAGTCAGACCAAAGATATACATGTTTAAGAGCTGTTTAAACTCACTTAACTTAACATGTCTTTACCTAATATGTCTTACCCTAACATATATTAACCTAACATGTCTTTCAGATCACCTAACTGTAATCTAAAAACAGCTGATAGAGTATTTATATCCAAATGCGTTGCCACGTATATCCAAAGAAGTTACCAATCTTGAATGTCTGTATCCGTCAGCTTATATGAAATCAAGTTACAATTCGCAAGGGGTTCGCTTACGGTGATTATCTTAGTGTCTAAGTATACCGTCTCTTGGATTAAAGTTTATAAAAATTATTTAGTTGATATGCATAGAGTTGTAAAGAGCTATAAATGGATATCCAGAAGTTTATCACAAATTACTAAACGTCCAGTTGTAGATAATAGACTTTACTATTGTGAAGTAAGCATTCACAATAGTTGTGGTGATATCCTGTATCTCAGGCTGTCAGGAAAAGAGGGATAGTTCTAAAATGAATTATCTCAGTAAAGTTTGAATACAAACAGCGAAAATGTTTGAAATAATTTATCTAAACTGATTAGTCGCAAATACGACCATCTGGAATTGATTGGCTGAAAATTCGCAAATAAACAGCGACAATGTTCATTTTCGGATTTAACCATTTTCGGATTCAAGTTGAAATTGATTAAATTTACATAATGTTTGTCTTTAAGTTGTAAATAGGCAAACAAATTCGTTGTCAAACAAATACCTGATGCATACGATAATCAAGCATGTTAAATATACATAGTTGCAAGAAATCAAGAAGTAACATGTAAATATACTTGCCCGCCTAAGCATTTGCCGATACGTGACTTTACGAAATGTTCAATTTCAGCACATTCTGTTTCTCGACAAGGTAATGTAAATATATCCCGTGTTAGTCTAAAAGACAAATGATGTAGATTGCGGATTAGACGATTAAGTTGAAATTGTATGTATCACTACAGAGATCATTCATCATATACAATGCTACCTTCTAACATTTATTATAGCTTGTTTTAGAAACATCAATCAGTATGCGTATTTTTTATTTATTTCAAATCACTTAAAATCACAAATGTTCAACAACTGCTGCTGTTATCTTTAGATTATAGTGTTTGAGCAAATATTAGTCTAGTGGTCATTATAATTTTTAAATACAAAATTACTGTTCTCTATCGTTTTGCAGTAGACAGTTGGACTAATAGCTATTTTTTGCCTTTTACAATCAATAAACTTGAATGTAGTTTTTGCCTCATAAGACAACAAAACAGATTTATTTGCAATTTAAAATTTAAAATTTTTCATATTGGTAAATGCAATATGCTCAATTTAAAAATCGGATAAAACGACCCTTAAAACAATATCCAGCATGCAAAACAGCAAAATTAGTGATGAACATTACTTGACAATTGCCTTGCTAAACGGATTTTCATCAAACACTGTAAAATCGGGGTCATTGTATTGATCAAAAATATCAATAACCTATAGTAAAAGCAAATCTTGCATGAAATGTACAAATATAAGTAAGTATAATTAGATTAGGAACCTGCAATTTGCGTTTAACTAATGATTTGAATTTTCTAGAATGTGTAGAAGGGGATTGAGGCTTTTTTCTCCTTTTAGCACCGGAAATCAGTCCATAATGATCATTACCAAGAACTGTTGAATGACATGAATAAGATGAGTCGCTATCATCTGCATCGTTGCCGGAAGAGTGATAAAATGGTTCAATTCTAGATAAATTAAGTATAACAGAAATGAATAAATCAAAACGCTTTCATAGAATAGTAGGAAAATACTCTTGTTCTTGAGATGTATCCGACGAAATAGTGAACAAACTAGGAGAACGAGAAACACGTGCTGCCTTGGTTGGTAATTCATAACAACTCACATCTAAACGAAAAACAATTCTGTCTGAACTTTAATTAAATTACACAAAAATAAACTTTAAAGTCTACTAATGAAAAAATAAGTTCAAATAGTAACTGAAAGATTATGGTAATTATTAATTTGAACAATAAAAAATGAATATGTAGATAATAAATATGTGAAAATATATATAATTAATAACTTTATATGATTAATATATATAATTAATATATTAATTATATTTAAAATATTAATATATTAATTATAATATATAATTAAATTATAATATAATAATATATAATAAATCCGTTAATATATTATTTATAAATAATATATTTTATATTTGTAATTTAATTTTTTACAATTAGAAAGGTACCCGCAAATGGGTCCTTTAATTAATTTATTTATTCAATCTGATCAATGTGGACAATAAATTCCGCAAGGACGATGGATTGCAGAACGTGGAGCGCGGATGCAGCGCGAACACATCTTTGCGAGAAGCACGCCGATGCGAGATCGTAGTTTTCGAATTTCATCCGCGTACAAAGTCCGGTGTTTCCGAGCCGTTTCACCTGCTATCTTTTGGAACAGTGTTGCGCATTCCTTGCCGTTTCCACCGTAACATGAGAGGATAACGGGAGTAAAAGAGACACGCTCGACATCCACGATTCTTTCAAGATATTTGATACTTTTTCTCGACGCATGAAATTCAAAGCAGGAAATTATACTCCTTGAGGTATTGGGCTGAGCGTGTGCGTTAAAAACGCATATGTCAAGAAAAGTATGCTCTGTCCTGTCTCCATAGATCCAGGAACACACAATGTCGAGTCTTGCGTATCTATCGGTTGTTGTCACGTTGTTAGTAAAGCAAACCTTCGTATAAATTGGACTCAGCGTGGGTTCAATTTAAACATTGCTGCAAATTTCTGTGATTTTGTGCAATGAGGTCGCGTACAATATCGTGCCTCATCGAAGGGAGGCCGCCTTGAGGACAAGAAAATGCATGCGGAAGAGTATTCGAAGCACCACACTGACACATTGTTGGAGCATCTGGGGTAACGCACCATATCTGGCTATCACTGCATCACGAAACTCAGCATTACTTAGCCTTGTTTTTGCGTCATGTGTAGGTATTAATGTCAACCATGAAGAGGATCCCTTTAGTGATGCGTGCTCGTTCGAGTTTCTCATAACTCGATCTACTTTCTCGAGAAGCTCAGATCGCTCGTTAATTTTGATTTTTTAGCGCTCTGAACGTGTTTGCCTGCATATTGCTTCCTGTGTTCTTATCAACTCTATGTTACCAACACCATTTAATCATGACCTACATATTTGAAGGAATGAACTATACTTATATTTGCCGTATCAAAAATAAGATCAATACCTTTGAGGATAATATCGTGTAACAATCAGAAAAATTTCAGCTCACAAATACATCAAGTACAATATATGTAATATATTGTACTTGATGTACAATATATGCAAAATATATAATAATATATGGATCTATTATTAATATGAAGCAACAAAAATGCGGCTCATATCAAAATTGACGGTCAATAAATTATCGCAAAACTATTAGATCAATATAGCATAGCACAAATTATCTTAGGACGTCTGAAGTGGGTAACAACAAAGCATAAAATATATGTTATATATAATGTAGATAATTAGTTTTTCAGTTGAAAATATTAGTCCAATGGAGTATTAGCAACTAGTTGCAATTAGTAGATATATTCGAGCAAAAACGTGAACCGATTAAAAATTGGTGCAAGATTCTTACTAATTACGGATGTGGTCAACGAGCATTGAAAATATCAATTTTAATGAAGTCAAAGTCCGTAAAAATTAACTACTTAAATTATATAATTAAAACACTGCAAAATTTAGTTCCTTCTGATGACCTCTAATTCGTATTTAAATACAACGTATGCTATTTATTAGTCAATTCATAAAAATGACGTTTATTTTAAATTTCAAATTTTTATTTTAACTTGATTTAAATTATAGAAAATCTAAAAACAATTATTTATTTTATTATTTAATTATTAAATTTTGGTTTAGCATCATTATGTTTTGTTTATTTTATAATTATATTAAATACGTAGGCTCAGTTAGCTGATTTGATTTGAAGTGTTCAACAAAAGAAAAGTGTTTCTGAAACAGTGTTCATGTGTTGAGCAATTTAATATTTCATAACGGCACCTACATCGCAACATATAAATATAAAATCGTTCTATGAAAGTATTATAGCACTGTAAATGACATTTCACATTATTACTCTTTGTGCTAGCAATACCTTTGCATCATCATTAAGAATAACATTTTAAAGCAATTAAGATTGTTGTAAAATTAATTGTTAGAGGAACATTCAAATAATAAATTTAGTTTTTATTTTTCAACTTTAATGAAGTATTTTTTAATACTGGTTTTATTCAAAATCATTTAAATAATTTAATAAATACATATTTTATACTGCAAAGAGATAAAGAGATAAAATACACAAACAAAAAATTTAAGAGCTTAAACACACAAGATTAATAACATACAAGCGATCTTACAAAGATCTATAAGACGATCAAAGGGTGCTGATAACGATCTATAGAACGATCTTATAACGATCTATACGACGATCTTACAACGATATATACAACGATCTAAACGACCAACTTACAACGATATATACAACGATCTAAACGACGAACTTACAACGATATATACAACGATCTAAACGACGATCTTACAACGATCTATGCAACGTTTTTTAAATAAAGATTTATTTAACGTGGCAAATGCGTGTCAGCGCACGCTTACATGACCACAACAAAACAAGACTGTGAATCAGGTGTCGAGAAGGTGTGGACGGAGGAGGTGTTTGAATGCGATAAAGGAGGGAGCGCGGTGGAGGTCGCACTCCCTCCTTTTTTAATCATATTTTGGTACTTAGAGAGATATCATACATTCCAGATTATTCTGGGATAAAGAATTCTTTTGTCATAACTACTTACAAGCTATGTATTGAAATTCTGTATTAAGTAGTCAATGGGACGTCCTAAAAAGTCTAGCTCAAAGAAGATGGAGTATGATTCTGATTCTTCCTTCACCCAACTGGAAATTAGATGTGACACTGACGATTGTGGTGTTTGGACAGTACTGAGGGTTAAATCATTCAGCATGTCCAAGTATCGGAGTGGTAAATTCATATGCGGCTTCTCCTGTGTCATGATCCACCTTAAAGCATCTCACCCAGTGGTATATCCAGGATTATCGGAAGTCTGTTGTACCTGACAATGATGTTGCAACCATGACAATTTCCCCAGACGCCGATTCTAGGTCTGATGAATGTGACCAAGATAAACTTGCATTACCTGTAGCAAAAAGAGATAATGCTCATATTTCAACGAATTCGTGTACATCATGCGAGTGCAACATCCTTATCTACCAGGTGTTCGATCGGTCAAACTTGAGTAGGACATCACATAATCACGCAAGAATTTTCTTGCCACATAGTCTCAACCGCTTTGTTAGACCAAATGGTAACCCTGAGCTTGTATTGGAATCTAGCACTATTGCAGTTGGAGCTTGTGTCAATAGCACGGTCTATCCCGGTCCAGAAACACGACTTATGTTCCCCGTTTAGTAAAGTCGCTCCTGCGGCAAGTTATCCGGCGCAGCAACCTGACCGGCCCGCACGTTCGAATAACATAAGAGGGACGAGGCCTAACCTAAACAGATTAAGATGAGTAATTTTCGATAATATCAACGAGTCAAATCCGTCATTTCCCAAAAAATGACGGATTTGGATCTTTCCCACTTTTTCAATGAGAAAGATCTTGTCTAGTATTTTTCTAGATGGAGAGGAACATTTAGCAGAATCCTTGGAGGTATTGGTCCTTCATAGAATAGGTAAAAGGTATGAGAATGGTAGAAAAAGACTGCTTTGATTGGTCTGTGCTTCCAATGATTAAGCTAATAGCATCCTTAGTAGAGCTTATAGACTAATGGGTAATTATGTGCAAATATATAAGGATCTGTCGGTTGAGGAGCGCGAACAACTCATTCGCTAAAAATGAGCCACATGACAGGCGTCAACAAGGTGAAATGACCTCTGTATCTGAAATTTCCAGGTGGGCCGACGAAGTCCATTTGCACGTTGGGAGAAGTTAATCCTTAATGATCACGGTGTAGCGTCTTAGGAGACTTAATTTCATTCCATGGTGTCCTGCATAAAACTTCGAAGAATAGTAAACATCCCCTGGAAATTCCATGTTTTAACGTTCGCAGCTTAGTCTCGAAGTTTGATGAGTTTAGTTGTTATTTGTCTCACATCAATATGTCGATTTTTGCAATTACTGAAACTTGGCTTCACAGTGGGATTAGTGATGCCTGTATTGCCATCCCAGGCTTCTCATTATTTAAAACAGACCGACATGATAAATGCCGAGGTGGTGGAGTTGCCTTTTACGTCGCTAACAGAATTATCGTAAGGAACTCCATTTCATATTGCGTCGGACGAATGGATTTATTTTCTTTAATGATAGAATCAGGTGACGTCACCATGACCATTTGTGTATGCTATTGTGCTCCACGCTCATCTTCTGATAAGCGTGGAGCACGATAGCTACTGATCTCAAGTCTACTTGATGCTTAACTGCAAGTACAGTGCATGACAAACGACTGCAGCGTCTGGACAACAATCGCCTGCAACAACAGTAAGTCTAAATAAAACATCCGATGTGGATTTTGCGCAAACAAATTAATCCGCAACCTCTCATATCAGCAAATATCAACATCCAACACGTCCACTCAAACTCCCCGATTGTTTCCGATGTCCTTTCTTCACTCACTGATCCTGTCACCATGTACACTTCCCATCCCATGTCATCTTCACTCCCCGACACCCCGTCCCGTCCCTCCTGTCTAGTTTCGCAAAAACCTAAATCCATCAATCAAAATAGTTTTCACTTATAACCTATACACTCATAACCGATAAAAACATCGATTGCCACAATCTATATTATCTTCATCCTCTATATCTCCTGCCGTCAAACCTACTCCCTTAAAATCCTCAACTGCCAGATCTCCTATCGTGATCTCACCCACTCACGTCACTTCTCCTCCTTTACGGAAGCGCTTTCCTTACTCGCGATCGTTGCGTCATCGTCACTAATATCACTCATTCCACCTCCTTATCTCAACAAGCACGTCTCGACCACGATGTTTCCGCCTTCAGATACATCCTCTCGTATCTTGTTCCTGTGAATAAATCATCATTTTCTAACGACATCTCTCCTGTCGCATTCATCTGCCAAAACAAATCTTCTCAATCTAATATTCTCAGCCCCTCTCCTGAAAATTGTTTTCAAGCATCGCACTCACGCGTTCTCCGTCCTCTCCCAACGATTTACACTCATATCCTCTACAAGCACTCACATTTACCCGATAGCACCACTACAGAAATCGCTCAACTCTATTCCGCCACATCGAAAAACGCGGTCGCGAGGAAAACGGCGAAACATCCCTCTCCATTTGAAACATCGACGGAATTTTTCAAGTTATCAACACCCGCCTCATAATTCGATGGCGCTTCGTCTCCCCTATGTGTATTCTCCGCTAGCCCCTTTCACCACCACACAAGGTTTCCGCCTCGGCCTCCTCAATACTAGATCTATTCCACATAAATCCGATCCTATCCTCAACCTATTCACCAAGCAATCAATCGATCACTTCTGCCTCGCCGCATCATGGTACTCCGATTCAGACGACATCTCAATTCAGCATTTGCTCTCTGTCGGTTGCACACTAGACAAATCCGGCTGCCCCCTAGGCTCATCCCAGTCTAAATTCTCTAACCATCGCGGCATTGTCGTATTCGCCCGTAAGCCAGCCTCTTTTAATCATTCCCCCTTTTAGTTCTTGCTATTTTGAATTGCTCACTTGTCGTTCTTCTAACCCCATCACTCTGGATCTTGCCATTGTATACCGTTCTAATTCATCAGCTTCTGCCTCCTTATTTTTACCGAACTCGCTGAACTCCTTTCACATTGTTCTTTGTCATCCATTCCTTCATTCATTCTTGGCGAGTTCAACATCCGCCTCGAACGCCCCTCTTCCACCGATTCCATCCGGCTCATCAACATTCTATCCAACTACAATTACAAACTCATATCCACTGTCACCACACATATACTGGGCGAGGCACTCGACATCATGTCTGTCCCCGATCGTTTTGCTGCCTACAGCAAAACGTACTAAACGTACTATCTTTTGACGAAATCAACTCGAGTCATCTTCCAACTCTAAATCTCATTGGAAAATCTTAAACTCAATTCTTTCACGATCATCTACTTCTTGTAAAATAAATCCTGATGAATTTTCTTCTTATCTACAAACTAAGCTATCTAATTTAATTTCCCTACTACCCGTAGCCCCCTTGTACCCACTCTTCTCTTTAAATACTTCCCTCCCAGAACTATTCCACCTTCTTCCCGTTTCGTCTGATGAAGTTTCTTCGGTTCTGCTGTCATTACCTAATAAAACCTGCCCTTCTGACCCAATTCCCACTCACTTGCTTAAAAATATCTGCTCCTCTATCTCACCCTTCCTAACCACATTGTTCAACTCGTCCATCCGTAGTCGTACATTTCCTTCCATCTGGAAATGCGCCACTGTTCGTCCTCTCATCAAAAAGCAATCTCTCGACTCCTCACTACCATCTTCGTACCGTCCAATCTCACTTCTCCCAACCCTCTCTAAACTCCTTGAGCGTATCGTTCTCAAGCAAGTTAATACATATCTCTTTTCCTTTAACTTGTTTCCTCCCTTCCAAGCCGCTTTTCGCTCTAATCACTCCACTGAAATTGCCTGTCTCTAAATTTATAATGACTTACTCATCTCGCGCGATCATAAATTATGTAGTGTCATAGTTTCTCTTGATCTATCGTATGCTTTTGACATCGTCGATCACTCGATTCTTCTACATCGCCTTCGTCATGATTATGGCTTCTCTTTACCCACTGTATCATGGTTTTCTTCATATCTATCAAACCGTACATTTCGCGTCTATTCTAACTCTTCTCTCTCCCATCCTTCATCCATCCCGGCCGGTGTTCCACAAGGCTCCGTATTAGGCCCTATGCTTTTATCTCTTCTTCTCGGTGACTTGTCTTCGATTTCTCATAAATTTAACTTCCATGTTATGCAATATGCTGATGACATTATCATCTATGCTCACGCACCTGCTTATCGTATTCATGATCTTAGTGTTTCTGTTTCCAGCTGTCTTGTCTCAATTTCCAATCATCTTTCTTCCCTTCGCCTTTCTCTGAATCCTGATAAATCTAAAATTATGTGGATCCTACCTCGAAGCTTCGGCGTAGAACCTCCTTCCGTATCACTAAATTCTACAATTCTTCCTATCGTTGATAATCTCGTTTTCCTAGGCTTTCATTTCGACAACCGACTTTCACTTAAACCTTTCGTTAGTGATAAAGTACGCTCATCTACCTTGATACTCCGCAATCTCCGTCAAGTTCGTAGATTGATCGATTTCCCTTCTTGTATGACTCTCATATCTTCTCTTCTTTTCTCAAGACTTGATTACTGTCTTAGTCTATTTTCCAACTCACCTAAATCCACTCTTCTTCCTTTACAACGCATCATCAACGCTGCCGTCCGAGTTCTCCTCCGTCTTCGTCGTTTTGATCATACATCCCACTATCTTGTTTCTCTTGATTGGCCTACCATTTATTGTCGTGTTCAAATTCGTCTTCTTATTATTGCTTTTCGCCTTATAACTTCTCATACCCCTTCATTTCTCAACCTTCCTTTTCTCGACAATTCTCGTACTGTGTATTGTGCTCTGCGTTCCCGTAATTCCCTTCTTTTACATGTCCCAATCTACTCTACCTCTTTTGGCTTCCGCTCCTTCGTTGTGGCTGCTCCTCTCTTGTGGAATCAACTGCCTATTCATATCCGCCAATCAACATCTATGCCGTACTTCAAACGCCAAATCCAATTCCATTTCAACAATTAACTAATTATCTGTGACTTTTGATGTTCTTTTTTTGTTTGTTAGTGGTCATGTAAGCGTGCATTTTGCACGCATTTGCCACGTTAAATAAATTATTTTTGTATCTAAATGCCATTCCCAGAAAAAAGAAATTGAATATTTCTTCGATATTTCATTCGCTAACCGGTAATGAGACATAACCCAGTATGTCTCATTCCGTTTCAAATAAATTATTGAATTATTATTACACCTCACTGTACATCTCCGATCCTAGTCTCTCCGATCACTTATCGTCACCCTTGATATCACGTAAAACCACTCCCCGCCTCACACACCTACAATCCTACATCGCCCTTAGATAAATCTTGACATCCCCCTTCTCCGCTCTGCCTTACTCAAATCGTCTCTATCTTCTCCCACAATAACATCTTCCTCTCCTCACGATCTTGCTTTTCTTTTCGACTATGAACTCACATCCACACTCGATCTTATCTTGCCCTTCAAGCCTAACCCTCACCGTCGCTTGCACCGTGCCTAATGGTTTGACATCCAATGGCTACTCAAAGAGTCAAATCCATCGTGTTTTTCGAGTATATCATCGCTCTCTCAAAAGTGATATCCGCTCGCTCACTCCGTTTCTACGTGATTCCTATTTCGCTCTTCACCGGTATCATCCCCACCTACTACGTGCCAAATGCAACTCCTTCTGGCAGCATAAAATCAACAAGTCATTCAACAATCTCACTTTCTTAGGATACACACACAATCTCACTTTCTTAGGCTCCCATTTCGATTATCAGCTTTCCCATAAACCCTACGTCCGTGACAAGGTCCGCTCGTCTAACTTAATTCTTTGTGACATACGCCGTATCCGCTCCCTTATCGACTTCCGTTCTTGTATGTATCTTCCCCAAAATCGATTACTGCTTCTGCCTTTTCGCAAATTCTCCAAAATCCATCATCGTACTCCTACAACGAATAATCAACTCAGCCGTTCGAGTGCTCTTTCGTCTCCGTTGCTTCGACCACACATCCACATATCTTGCCCAACTCTCCTGGCCCACCATCCACATCCGCATCAAACTCCGCCTTCTTCTCGTTACCTTTCGTCTCATCGCTGTCGGCTCCCCATCGTTCATCAACCTTCCTTTCTTAGACGATACTCGCCCCACCTCGCTATCGCTTCGTTCCTGTCATACCCTCTTACTCTACGTTCCTAATTACTCCAACAACTACGGTCTCCGATCCTTCCTCGTCGCTGCCTCACTCGCCTGGAATCAACTCCCTCTCGACGTCCGCCGCGCCCCCTCCTTTATCACATTCAAACACCTCCTCCCTTCACACCTTCTCGTCACCTGATTCACAGTCTAGTTTTGTTGTGGTCATGTAAGCGTGCGCTGGCACGCATTTGCCAGGTTAAAATAAATCTTTTTTAAGTCGTTATAAACTTTAAGACAGGCAATTTCAGTAGAATAATTAGAGTGAAAAGCGGTTTGGAAGGGAAGAAATAAGTTGGAGGAAAATAGATATGTATTAACTTACTTGAGAACGAGACGCTCAGGGAGTTTGGAGAGAGTTGGGATAAGTTAGATAGGACGGTACGAAGATGATAGTGAGAGGTCAAGAGATTGCTTTTTGATGAGAGCACGAACAGTGGCGTATTTTTTGTTGGAACGAAATGTAAGGTTACAAATAGACAAGTTGAACAATGTGGTAAGGAATGGTGGGTTAGAGTAGCAAATATTTTAAGATCGCATTAAATTAAATGTTTACATGTTTATATTTATTTGTTGTGCAGAATATATAGCTTCAGTTAAGCAATCAGAATTATTTGTTTCTAATTTGTTAAATCCGATCATATTTTTGCATTGAAAAGTTTAACATCCGATCATGTATCTTCATAAGTAATTTGATGTTGCTGTGGTAATTTAAAAAATATCGCAAGTTTTTACCTAATATTTTTTCTCATAATTATTTGCTGGCACTTGAAGTTGTAAATAAAAATTTTAACAAATTTATATGCAATTTATATTAAGCAATAGTTAGTTTTAATATTCACAGTGTAAGCAAATATATATGCATATAATATCATTGTGGCTGGTATGGTGGTTTAAAAATAAACTAATCTGGAGATTATCCTGTATTGACATTGACAATAAAACAAATGTATCGATGTAAATGGTTGAGGTGAACCATAAATATATTAAAAATTACATAAAATTGGATATTAAGAAAAATATAAACGTGTCCGATATTTTATATCTAAACTTTGATGTGTAGATTTTATTTAAGGATTTAAAAAGTTTCTTCTCCGTGTGCTGCTCAGGAGATTAAGTATGAAATCGAGCTTAATTGCATTGTCCACATAAGTAAGAGAAAATTTGATTTATCTACATACCGCGTTTATTTTATTTACCAATTAATTTTAAATTAATTTGCGAGTAGAATAAATACAAGTAATACAAAATACTCCGTTATACTATTACGGTTCGACTGTTAGCCCCGACGACCCAATAATCAGAAGCAATGTAAACACCGGCGCTTTACAAGCCCAATATTACAAATGAGAAGAAAATAAAGGATTGATAAATATGCAGGGAGTTTTTATATGGTAATCACACGAACGCGTGTGATTTACGCATCGTAATTATAGCGGTAGACAACATTTGAATATTAGCATATCAGAAATATGAACTCTCTTACATGTAAATCATCTCAATTTGTCTATTAGTGTAAATATAAAATGCCACTCTCGTATAAGTCGTATTTTATCTGTGACCTTTAGAAGGCAACTGAATAAAGAAGATATAGCCAAATATGTATTTCTAACCGTCTTTAATGTTGTTTTCATTGTAATCCACCTGTGATTTTCGAGAACGTAGTGTCATGCCATGTTGTATTTTCTAAATTGAAAAACGAATCTAATTAAGGACTAGGTATTTGCATTGAAAATCACAACTGATTGTTCCGAAGGAAGTTGATTTATAGGAGTTGATAAGATTTCATGTTCAGTCGAAACCACGGACTGTCGTCTGGTCTTCATACCTATGTGAGTATATACAATCCCTACCGAAATAAAATAAATAAAAATCAATTATAGCGAAAAATAAATAAGAATATAAGCGTCAAAAATAACGTGACGTAAAAGAGAGTACGAGGCATACTTATATCATATCAGAATGTATAATATATTAATATGGTTTAATTTAAATCAAACAAAAAATTGTATCTAATTAGAGAACAGAAAACAAAAATTTAACATGTACCAAGCTAAAGTATCCAAATAAAAGGCAATCCAATTGGAAGATTTTTAATTAATCACTAATTATAATTAATATCTGCGGCATCTTTGAGAATGATAACATGTGATTCGCTTAGAAACGTTTAGCGTACAAGTCTGAGATTTCACAATCCGATAAGAAGTTCAAATTCTCCCCATAATCCTAGTCAGTATGATCTCACTGATGAAATAAATACAGATAAATTAAAAGTCAAGAATGTTTTGGCTTGGGTACAGTCTATAACAATAAGTAAACTATGTAGAGCTTATATCGATGTATTACAAAACACTTAGAAGTAATTAACAAATATTATTGGTAAAAAATATTGGTTTAAAAAAGTAATTATTACATCAAAGAATTAATAGAGCTGGATAAAAAAGGAGGACAATTTAATTTGATATTTTGCTAACCTCTGTTAGCATCTTCAGATAATTACAACGTTTTTTAATGTACATGCGTTTATAAAAAAAATCAAAACGATCGCCGCAATTTTCTTTAAGGTGCCGCTGCTATTAACAATAAAAAATATTTATTTAACGTGACAAATGCGTGCCAGCGCACGCTTACATGACCACAACAAAACAAGACTGTGAATCAGGTGTCGAGAAGGTGTGAACGGAGGAGGTGTTTGAATGTGATAAAGGAGGGGGCGCGGCAGACGTCGAGAGGGAGTTGATTCCAGGCGAGTGAGGCGGCGACGAGGAAGGATCGGAGACCGTAGTTGTTGGAGTAATTAGGAACGTGGAGTAAGAGGGTATGACAGGAACGAAGCGATAGCGAGGTGGGGCGAGTATCGTCTAAGAAAGGAAGGTTGATGAACGATGGGGAGCCGACAGCGATGAGACGAAAAGTAACGAGAAGGCAGAGTTGATTATGCGTTGTAGTGGTCGAATTATGGATTTTGGAGAATTGGCGAAAATGCTAAAACATTAATCGATTTTTCGGAAAAGAAGCGATGAAAGGAGACATACAAGAACGTAAGTCGATAAGGGAGCGTATACCGCGGATGTCACGGAAAAGTGAGTTAGACGAGCGGTCCTTGTCACGGACGAAGGGTTTAAGGGAAAGGTGATCTTCGAAATGGAAGCCTAAGAAAGTGAGATTGTGTACTAACGGGATGATCGATATGGCAAAAGATACAGTGGGAGGAGATATGTTTGGTTTACGCGGGATGATCCACATTATTTTAGACTTGTCGGGGTTTAGAATGAGATGGAGATTAAAGAGACGTTCGTAGATAGAAGAAAATCAATTGGAGACAGAAATGCCGATATCGTGTATGCGATGTGCGGGTTCATGAGCATATATGACGATATCATCGGCGTATTGTATGACGTTAAAGGAAAAAGTTTTGATAAACGAAGAGAGATCGCCAAGCAGAAGAGAGAAAAGCAGGGACCTAGGACTGAACCTTGTGGGACCCATCAAAATATAGGGATGAGAGGGGATGATGATGAATAAGATTAGACGCCAAAGGAACGGTCGGATAGATATGAGGCAAACCATGCTACGGAAGAGGAAGAAAAGCCGTAATCATAACGAAGGCAAGAAAGGAGGACGGAGTGGTCGACAATGTCGAAGGCGAAGGAGAGGTCAAGGGAGATGAGAACACTATATAGAGCATTGTCTCGAGAAATGAGTAAGTCGTTGTACACTTTTATGCATGCGATGTCTGTGGAGTGATTTGATCGGAAAGCGGATTGGAAAGGAGGGTAGAGATTGGATGAGGAGAGATAAGGCGTTGATTTGTATTAAGATGAGGCGTTCTAAGAGCTTAGAAAGAGTAGGGAGTAGTGAAATGGGGCGATAGCTAGAAGGAAGGGAGGGGTCGAGCGATTGTTTCTTAAGGAGGGGACGAACGATTGCGGATTTCCAGTGTGAATGGAAGATACGACTGCGGATGGACGAGTTAAACAAGGTTGTGAGAAATGGGGATATCGATGAGCATATAGATTTTAATATGTGAGTAGGCAGGGGATCGGCAGGTGAGGCGGGAAAGGACATGAGGACAGATGAAACTTTGGCAAGTGAGACAGTGAGAAGATTAAAGAGTTCCTAAATGATGAGGCTAGGCGAGGCAGAGTGGGATAGGATGGAGACCGGGGTGTGAGAGAGCAACGTGGATACTTTGGTCTAGAGAAATGACGGATAATCATAGGCATTAATGTTGCAAGGCGAAGAGGAGCGAGCAAGGATTGAGTTAAAAGTATGCCATACAGTCTTAGAGTTGAATGAAGTGATGATTTTATGCTGGCAAGAGTTGCATTTGGTACAAAGTAGGTGGAAATGAGACCGACGATGAGCAAGATAGGTACCACGAAATGACTGAGTGATTGGGCGGAAATAACGTCTGAGAAAGCGGTGATATACTCGAAAAGCATGACGGAGTCGACGCTTTGAGAGGAGGCACTGGTTGTCAAACCATGGGGCACGGTGCAAGCGACGGTGTTGATGAGACTTGAAGGGCAAGAAAAGATCGAGAATGGATGTGAGTTCAGAGTCGAAAAGAAAGGCGAGATCGTGAGGAGAGGAATATGTTATTGTTGGATAGGATAGAGACGATTTGAGTAAGGCAAAACGGAGAAGGGAGTAGTCAAGATTTCTCCAAGAACGACGTAGGATTGTAGGTGTGTAAGGAGGGATTGGGTTGTGAGTGAGATCAAGGGTGACGAGGAAGTTATCGGATAGACCAGGATCGAAAATGGACAGGGAGGTGTAGGCAGCAAAATGATCGGGGACAGCGATGATGTCTAGTGCCCCACCAAGGATATGTGTGGGGGCAGTAGAAATGGGTTTGTAGTTATAGTTAGATAAAATGTTGATGAACTGGATTGACTCTGTGGAAGAGGGCGTTCGAGGCCGATGTTGAAGTCGCCAAGAACGATTGAAGGGATTGAGGACAAAGAACAGTGGGACAGGAGGTCAGCGGGTTCGGTAAAAAATAAAGATTGGGAGCTGACAGTTCTGCCTCCAACTGTCTTTCTTCTATCTACAAAAGTCTCTCTAATCTCCATCTCGTTCTAAACCCCGACAAGTCTAAAATAATGTGGATCCTCCCCCGTAAACCAAACATATCACCTCCCACTGTATCTTTTGCCTCATCGATCATCCCGATAGTCCACAATCTCACTTTCTTATACTTCCATTTCGATGATCACTTTTTCCTTAAACCCTTCGTCCGTGACAAGGTCCGCTCGTCTAACTTACTTCTTCGTGACATCTGTCGTATCCGCCCTATTATCGACTTCCCTTCTTGTATGTCTCTTCTTTCATCGCTTCTTTCCCTAAAATCGATTACTGCCTTAGCCTTTTCGCCAATTCTCCAAAATCCATCATCCTACCCCTACAAAGCATAATCAACTCCGCCGTTCGATTGCTCTTTCGTCTCCGTCGCTTCGACCACTCATCCACATATCTTGCCCAACTCTTCTATCCCATCATCTGCATCCGCATCAAACTCAGCATTCTTCTCGTAACTTTTCGTCTCATCGCTGTCGACTCCCCATCGTCCATCGACCTTCCTTTCCTAGACGACACTCGCCCCACCTAGCTGTCGCTGCGTTCCCGTCATACTTTCTTACTCCACGTTCCCAATTACTCTAACAACTATGGTATCCTATCCTTCCTCGTTGCCGCCCCACTCGCCTGGAATCAACTCCTTTTCGACGTCCGCCGCGCTCCTTCCTTTATCACATTAAAACACCTCATCTGTTCACACCATCTTGACACATTGTTTACATTTTTATTTTGTTGTGGTCATGTAAGCGTGCGCTTGCACGCATTTGCCACGTTAAAGCAGATATTGTTTTTAGAAAAATTAAATAAAAGTATAAACATAAAAATAAAAAAGATTATTCAAAAAAAGAATCGTTTACAACATCTTTACAAAATATTTAACGTTACGTCATGTTTATTATTCGGCATAATAATACTGGAGTTTTTATGAATGTAATAAGCCTCGAGAATTTTTTGAATTTTTGTAACAAGCCTCGAGTATTTGTGTTGTTTTAATCTAGTCTCTAATTGTGGGCCTCTTTGACCCACAAATATGTTATCGCATTCTAAACAAGAAATTTTATAAACAACTCCATCATTATCATGTCTGGGTTTCTTTTTCAAAATGTTGTGTAGTTTTGTTATTTTACTATTATACAATACAGTATTCGAAGTATTTAATGTTTTATTGTTTGAAACAAATCTTTTGAGATTAATATTCTAAAAATTATTTAGAAATGGTAATCTATATATTTATTTTCTCGTTCTCTACCAAAAACAACATCTTTATTAGTTTTGGTACTTTTGTAGAAAGGCTTTTTAATTGCCCATGATGGAAAACCTTTTTATTTAATAGAATTCTAATTATCTTATTATTTGCATCAAGTTCATTTATATTAGAAACAATAATCTTACTTAGTAAAAACAAAGAATTGGCAGCAGATATTTTCTAAGATGTTGGGACATTGGTATTCCACGAAACAATAAAATTATTTAAATTTAAATAATAAACGGATGTTTTTAAAATATCATTTGATGTTTTACTATCTATAATCTATAATTTAATTCTAATTCTATTGTCCTTTCATCAAAACAATTTATTGCTCTATATGTCGTTTACATGAATTGTGTTATCACAAATAACAAACATATCATCGACATATCTAATCCACATAACGATTCCATTCATCTTAGTGATATTATTTAATTCCCAATTTCTCATGTATATATACATATATAACTCTCATTTTCAGCAAATTACGACGTCATGGATGGTGAGCTGAAAGAAATCAAAAACAAACATGGCATAACGCTGTGACATTTCGTCATTGTTTCGACTCATCTGTACCGGATACCTCGACTGTTGGGTGCAGAGAAGACCGGTAGACGGATGCGTTAACTAACAATGACTCATTAGTGTGATACGAATATCACACCTAGAGTAGACACTGGCTGGTCATGTGATAACTACAAGGAATTCCCACCAGTGTGGGTAAAAAATACGACTAAAAGCACAATAATTGCGCACGTAGTGTCACCACATCACTACTGTAATGTTAATAATTATTATTTCAGCAGATTATGACGTCAGGGATGGTTAGCTGAAATAAATAGAAAACAAGCACATCCAAACGCTGTGCTGTTTCGTCATTTTTTAGACTCATCAGTATCAGATACCTTCACTGCTGAATGCAGAGCGGACCGGTAGACGGCTGCGTAAACTAACAATGACTCATCAGTGTGATAAGAATATCACACTGGGTGTATACACCAGGAGTATCCAGCAGTGGAGGTATTCGGTACCGATGAGTCTAAACAATGACGAAACGGCACATCGTTAGACTGTTTGCTTTCTATTTCTTTCAGCTCACCATCCCTGACGTCATAATTTGCTGAAAATGAGAGTTATTAATATTACAGTAGTGATTTGGTGACACTGCGCGCGCAGTTATTGTGCTTTTAGTTGTATTGTTTACGCACACTGGTGGGAATTCCTTGTAGTTATCACATGACCAGTCAGTATATACTACCAGTGTGATATTTGTATCACACTGATGAGTCATTGTTTGTTTACGCAGCCGTCTACTTGTCATCTTTGCATCCAGCAGTGAAGGTATCCGGTACTGATGAGTCTAAACAATGACGAAACTGCACAGCGTTAGGCTGTGTTTGTTTTTTATTTCTCATATATAATTCACAAAGAAGGGGTGCTAGAAGATTTCCCATTGCGATACCATCGTTTTGTTCATATACCTCTTCATTAATTTTAAAAATTGTTCTATTTGTGTATTAAACAAGCCATTCGGTTCACTCTTCAAACAAAGTTTAAAGGAATCATCCGAATTTTCCTCTAATAGTTTTGCAGCTAGCTCAATAGCTTTATTTGTGGGCACATTACTGAGCATCGAAATGATGTCAAAATTAATCACCCTTTGCGTTATATTTGCGGATTATTTGAGAGAAATGAATTCTATTCTTAACGTGGTCAAATTGTATATATATTACAGGTCATATCCATAAGGCTGTTTTGACCGCTCACAAAAAAAACAAATTTATAGAAGAAAAAATTAAAAAAAATCATTCAGTATATATATCAGAACAATGGGTACTGCAGCAACCACCACTCGTTCTCATTTCGAATCCAGCTCTTTATATTGGATTTAAATTCATTGATTGTATACACTGCAACGACATCAACTGGAAGACGATTCTAAGCATTTACCGCTCGATGGGATAGTCGGAAATGACGAGGGTATTTTCCGTGTTCATGTGCGACTAATACTATCGAGTGCCTTCTATCTTTATCCCCTTCATTAAGTTCAACTCTATTTGCTGGAAAATTTTCATCTTCGTTGATTAGTCGATACATAGCTAGAAGGTCGAAAAGAAGGAACCTTTCACGCACTGTCGGCATATTCAAACTTTTTATTCGTGTCTCGTAGGGAATATATCGTACCTGAGGACATGATTTCGTAAACCATCGAATTATGAGCTCTAATTGATCAAGTTTTGTACGCGTGCATGGAAAGACTTCTGGCAACACATATTCTAATATCGGTCTTATAAGAGCATTATATAAACGCACAACACAAACGGGATATGGGTATTTAAAGCAATTTTTGACAATATAGGTCATTCTTCTTGCTGCGTTACAAATCCTATCAGTGTTAGCACGTGTTTTCAGATTGTTTTGAACAATTATACCAGATCCTGAATGGACTGCGTGGTAACAACAAACTCGTTGCTAATGAAATATTCTTGACTCACATTGCTATGACCAAATCTCATATGTGCACACTTTTTAACATTCAATACGATTCCAGTGTTCAAGGACCATCGATAAACAATGTTTAAGATATATTTAAAGTCATTTCGATCCTTGTTCGTTTTAATCAATTTCCATACCTTTACATCATCGGCAAAAGCTAAAATACAATCCATATGTAAATCTATTAGCTGATTTATAAATATGTTAAACAACAAAGGGCCTAGGACTGATCCCTGTGATATTCCTGAGGTGATAGGACGATAAGACGATATACATTGACCTACACGAACAGCAAAGGATCTATCTTTAAGAAAGTTTTGAATCTAGTTTATAATGGAGCGATTGACTTTATGAGACTTAAGGATGGAAATTAGCATTTTGTGGCACACCCTATTAAAAGCCCGACTAAAGTCAAGAAATATTACATCGATACAGTACCCATTAGCAACATGATCAACCCAATATTCACAAGCATTTAATAAGTTTGTAAGACATTAACGCCGAGGGCGAAATCCATGCTGTGCATTATTGAGAATTATCAGCTTACTCAAATGATCATATTGCGTCTGTTTAGTATGCGCTCAAGCACTTTGCATACAACATTAGTTAGACTTATTGCCCTATAGTTATTTGGATCATCTTTTTTACCATTTTTATAAATTGGTACCTCAATCGCTTTTTTCCATGCAGCAGGTAACTTCGAGATGCGCAAGCTTAGCTCAAATATGGAGGCTAATGGATCAGCCAGAATAGGAGAAAGTAACTTAAGAAGTTAGTGGTAGATGTTATATGGGCCTGCTGCAAATGATCTAGATAACCTAGCCAATTCAACAAAAACCTCATGTGCTGTTATCGTTAAAACTGGAGAATCAATTTCTACCTGTTGTGATAATGCATCTCTACATATGCTAGAGAAAGCAGATGGCGTTAGCTCAAAATCAAATGCAAACACTTCTGATATGCTGTCTGGCGATGTCACAGGAGTGTTACCGTCTCTTAAATATGAAATAGCTAGTAGCAGAGCTATGGATCCTTTTACATAAGCCCGATTTTTTTTGTTCTGTATCAATTTTAAAGCTACTTGATCTTCCAAATTTTGCCTTTTTGTAATCTTAAGTCGATTGACAAAATTACGGAACATTATATACCGTTTTTTTAAATTATTATGATGACGACTTAGTTCAGTGTCAAACCAAGGAGGGTATTTAGCTTTACTTTTTGATACTCTGCGGAGTGGTGCAAACTTATCTGCAAGAGCTACTAAACCTGATTCAATAACATGTCAACCTTACCTCAATGTCTTCACTAGCACAGTTGAATGATGTTCCTAGTCCCGCCTCTCATAAAATACCAAATCTAGACAAGATTCCTGGTTTTGCGCGAATCTGGTAGGCTACTGCACATGTTGCTCTAACATGAGATCATTTGTACGAAAATTCCACAAATCCATATCTGACTTGGAAGAATCACTATCCAAAACATAATTCCCGATGTGACTAGCAGAGGGTATATTAAAATCGCCAACTAATAGATATTCTTCGAGCTCAGAACAGTGACTAATTAGTTTAGAGAATTCATTATTCAATACCGATTATTGCGGCGACCTGTCGCACACGGCAATACCTAAGGGACCTCCGAAGTGTGAAACAATGACTGAGAGAAACTCACACGTGCCCAGTTCATCTTTAAAATTACGAGTGGAAATAATATTTAAGGATGTCGTAATATAGAGCGCAACACCTCCACCCTTCCGAGAATCTCTATCAGCTCTCAACAAATTATAGCTCATAATAGCAATCGAACCATCGGAGATATCACGATGCAGCCATGTTTCAGTGAGAGCCAGGATCGCTGGTACATTTGAGATGACCTATGCCTTAATAAGTCATATCAAATGACATTAATATGTGAAAAGATCACTTTCTTATAACCCTTGATCTCACTCACAGCCACACCCCACCTCACACACCTACAATCCTACATCGCCCTTGGAGAAATCTTGACCTCTCCCTTCTCCGCTCTGCCTTACTCAAATCATCTCTATCATTACCCACAATAACATATTCATCTCCTCACGATCTCGCCTTTCTTTTCGACTCTGAACTCACATCCACTCTCGATATTCTCTTGCCCTTCAAGTCTCACCCACACCGTCACTTGCACCGTGCCCCATGGTTTGACATCCAATGCCTACTATCAAAGCGTCGACTCCGCCATGCTTTTCGAGTCTATCACCGCTCTCTCAGACGTGATTTCCGCTCGATCACTCCGTCTTTCCGTGATTCCTATCTTGCTCTTCGCCGGTCTCATCTCAACCTACTACGTACCAAATGCAACTCCTTCTGGCAGCATAAAATCATCACTTCATTCAACTCTAAGACTCTATGGCATACTTTTAACTCAATCCTTGCTCGCTCCTCTTCGCCGTGCAACATCAATGCCAATGATTATTCGTCATTTCTCCAGACTAAAGTATCCACGTTGCTCTCTCACACCCCGGTCTCCATCCTATCCCACTCTGCCCAGTCTAATCTCATCCTTCCGGAACTCTTTCATCTTCTCCCTGTCTCACCTACAGAAGTATCATCTGTCCTCATGTCCTTGCCCAACAAAACCTCACCTGCCGATCCCCTGCCTACTCACATATTAAAATCTATATGCTCATCGATATCCCCATTTCTCACAACCTTGTTTAACTCGTCCATCCGCAGTCGTATCTTCCCTTCACACTGGAAATCCGCAATCGTTCGTCCCCTCCTTAAGAAACAATCGCTCGACCCCTCCCTTCCTTCTAGCTATCGCCCCATTTCACTACTCCCTACTCTTTCTAAGCTCTTAGAACGCCTCATCTTAATACAAATCAACGCTTATCTCTCCTCATCCAATCTGTACCCTCCTTTCCAATCCGCTTTCCGCTCTAATCACTCGACAGAAATCGCATGCATAAAAGTGTACAACGACTTACTCATTTCTCGAGACAAGGCTCTATATAGTGTTCTCATCTCCCTCGACCTCTCCTCCGCATTCGACATTGTCGACCACTCCGTCCTCCTTTCTCGCCTTCGTTATGATTACGGCTTTTCTTCCTCCTCCGTAGCATGGTTCGCCTCATATCTATCCGACCGTTCCTTTCGCGTCTGTTCTAATTCATCATCCTCCCCTCCCATCCCTATTTTTTGCGGGATCCCACAAGGTTCAGTCCTAGGTCCCCTGCTTTTCTCTCTTCTGCTTGGCGATCTCTCTCCGTTTATCAAACCTTACTCCTTTAAGGTCATGCAATACGCCGATGACATTCTAATCTATGCTCATGCACCCGCACATCGCATACACGATATCGGCATTTCTGCCTCCAACTGTCTTTCTTCTATCTACAAACGTCTCTCCAATCTCCATCTCGTTCTAAACCCCGAAAAGTCCAAAATAATGTGGATCCTCCCCCGTAAACCAAACATATCTCCTCCCACTGTATATTTTGCCTCATCGATCATCCCCATAGTCCACAATCTCACTTTCTTAGGCTTCCATTTCGATGATCACCTTTCCCTTAAACCCTTCGTCCGTGACAAGGTCCGCTCATCTAACTTAATTCTCCGTGACATCCGCCGTATCCGCCCCCTTATCGACTTCCGTTCTTGTATGTCTCTTCTTTCATCGCTTCTTTTCCCTAAAATCGATTACTGCCTTAGCCTTTTCGCCAATTCTCCAAAATCCATCATCCTACCCCTACAACGAATAATCAACACCGCCGTTTCGAGTGCTCTTTCGTCTCCGTCGCTTCGACCACACATCCACATATTTTGCCCAACTCTCCTGGCCCACCATCCACATCCGCATCAAACTCCGCCTTCTTCTCGTTACCTTTTCGTCTCATCGCTGTCGGCTCCCCATCGTTCATCAACCTTCCTTTCTTAGACGATACTCGCCCCACCTCGCTATCGCTTCGTTCCTGTCATACCCTCTTACTCCACGTTCCTAATTACTCCAACAACTACGGTCTCCGATCCTTCCTCGTCGCTGCCTCACTCGCCTGGAATCAACTCCCTCTCGACGTCCGCCGCGCCCCCTCCTTTATCACATTCAAACACCTCCTCCCTTCACACCTTCTCGTCACCTGATTCACAGTCTAGTTTTGTTGTGGTCATGTAAGCGTGCGCTGGCACGCATTTGTCACGTTAAAATAAATCATTTTTTTAAGTTCATCAAATTTTGGTAAAATACTTTTTAAATTGGTATAGGCGACACGAATACCAGAAGCAGAGTGCAATTGAGTAATGTTGGATGTGATATCAATGCGCGCTAGATTTCCTAATTGTAAAAAGGAATCCCTCGAAGAACTCTCCGAACTCACCAGCGCACAAATGGTCGGCGAAGAACTACTCGAAAATTTCTTATCATTAGATTAGTCTCTAAATTCGATCTTCTAAATGCTAGATTAGCACTAGCATTATTAAGCAATAATCTTTCCTCAACCGAAAAATCTTTAAAAAATTTTGTCGTCTTAACTTTCAAGCGATAAAATCTTGCTAAAACTGCTCTTGTATTATCTGCAGAATCAAATACTACTTTAAGTAATCGTGGTTTATGTTGTGCTTTTTTACCAAGACGAAATAAGCTTTTGACATTGAGACTACGCGCAATGTCCTCTTCACCCTGAACGAATATATCCAAAAAGACCTTACGAATAGAAACTACTTCGTCATCCACACGGGTCTGAACGTTGTCTGTAGAAGATTCAATTATGTTAGCAAAAATTACCCAATTATTTCTGTTTCTAGCACGATTCCTATTATCGATAATTTCAACAGATGTCTTATCTGTCATATCCTTGGATTTCATTTAATTTTCATTTCCGACTGCAACATCATTGCACACTCTAGCATCGTATCTTGTCTGCGTTCGCTTTCAAGGCTGCTTCGATACATTCTTTGGTCGAACAGGAGTAGAAATCAATATATTGTTGTTAGGACTGTGTACCGCGAATATGCCAGATAAAGGTAAAGCCATTTATTAGTAATACTCTCAGGTGTAAATTTATCCTTGTTGTTTAAAGATTTATTTAACGTGGCAAATGCGTGCCAGCGCACGCTTACATGACCACAATATAACAAAAATGTAAATCATGTGTCGATAAGGTGTGAAAGGAGGAGGTGTTTGAATGTGATAAAGGAGGGAGCGCGGCGGACGTCGAGAGAGAGTTGATTCCAGGCGAGTGAGGCGGCGACGAGGAAGGATCGGATACCATAGTTGTTGGAGTAATTGGGAACGTGGAGTAAGATGGTATGACGGGAACGCAGCGATAGCGAGGTGGGACAAGTGTCGTCTAAGAAAAGAAGGTTGATGAACGATGGGGAGCCGACAGCGATGAGACGAAAAGTTACGATAAGGCGGAGTTTGATGCGGATGTGGATGGTGGGCCAGAAGAATTGGGCAAGATATAAGGATATGTGGTCGAAGCGACGGAGACAAAAGATCACTCGACTGGCGGAGTAGATTATGCGTTGTACTGGTAGGATTATGGATTTTGGAGAATTGGCGAAAAGGCTAAGGCAGTAATAGATTTTAGGGAAAAGAAGCGATGAAAGAAGAGACATACAAGAACGGAAGTCGATAAGGGAGCGGATACGGCGTATGTCACGGAGAATTAAGTTAGACGAGCGGACCTTGTCACGGACGAAAGGTTTAAGGGAAAGGTGATCATCGAAATAGAAGCCTAAGAAAGTGAGATTGTTGACTATGGGGATGATCGATGATGCAAAATATACAGTGGGAGGAGATATGTTTGGTTTACGGGGGAGGATCCACATTATTTTAGACTTGTCGGGGTTTTGAACGAGATAGAGATTGGAGAGACGTTTGTAGATAGAAGAAAGACAGTTAGAGGCAGAAATGCCGATATCGTGTATGCGATGTGCGGGTGCATGAGCATAGATTAAAATGTCATCTGCGTATTGCATGACGTTAAAGGAGTAAGGTTTGATAAACGGAGAGAGATCGCCAAGCTGAAGAGAGAAAAGCAGGGGACCTAGGACTGAACCTTATGGGAACCCGCAAAAAATAGAGATGGGAGGGAAAGATGATAAATTAGAACAGACGCGAAATGAACGGTCGGATAGATATGAGGCAAGCCATGCTACGGGGGGTGAAGAAAAGCCGTAATCATAACGAAGCGAGAAAGGAGGATAGATTGGTCAACAATGTCGAAGTCGGTGGAGAGGTCGAGGGATATGAGAACACTATATAGAGCCTTGTCTCGAGAAATGAGTAAGTCGTTTGTCATCAGAGTGCTGTCATTTATATTACTTCGTTTATACACTGTCCGTGAAAGTCGATGTCCTCGTGTCCAAATGCGAGTCGAGCTTGAAGCATCTATTACGTCTGGTTTCATTTTTGAATTAGAATGTAACGACATCGGCGTAGTGATTTTGCTCTGACAAATGCTAGATTCATTGTCAATAATTTGTTCTTGAAATCTGGGTGTCGTTAATATAAAATGAGCATTGTCCTTTGCTGATGTCAATGAACTACAAAATACGATTGACGCAGTACAAAAACCACATATGAATTTTCTTCTACTCAATGTATCAGCATCTTTATGCGAAACAGTTACTGTAGTCCAGACATTGCAGCCATCACCATTACATCCTACTTGTGTTGATACAAATTCAGGAATGTCGTTTCCCTTACGTCTGCCCATAATTGTCCCAGTTTTGATTTGTAATTAATTATGCAGTTTATGTAATTAGTTTAAACAAGAATTTTTTAAGCGGTCTTGTCGTTGAATATATGAATCAGGAACGTTAGTTACTGTATATATTCTTAATATCACCAACAATATTTTTAATCACTATTTTTATATAATAGTGATTTAATTTTTCTCGTAATTATTTTTGATATTGTATATGAATGAATATGTTATATATGATGCAATAATAGGTCTTGCAAAATTTTCATTTTTATAAATTTTTGGGAAGTACATCTAACCAGATTTCGCATTTTTTGATAAGCAAGTTCTTAAAATGTTATTACCTATTTTATTATTTATATTCATCTTTTTCAAAAAATTATTAAATACTATTTGCTTTTTAATGTATCATCTCTGTTTAATTTATTAAATTTTGAATTGTTAATAACATTCGTACCTAATTTTATATATTCTACGTTATTCATTACGACAAAACAATATTTTTATCAGATTTACAAATTACCAAGTCATTTGTGTTAATTTCGTTTTTAACAATTTTAATGTCTTTATTATTACAATGCAGAGTTTAACCCATAGGGTTATTTACTCGATCACAAATCATTGATAAAATCAACAAAATAAAATTAAAAGTAAGGCGATATTCGATTACACGGGATGCTACAATAATTAAGAACAACCTTTCGAAAACTTGTCGTTGAATATATGAATCAGGAATGTTATTGCACAGCGTCAAGAAAGGATCTCCCACTGCAATTCACAACAGCCTCCACCAGCATTTGATCAGACTTTTCAAACTTCACCTGAAAAATGTGTAGATCTAGACAAGAATACTCTGAGCTACGAAACGAAAACACCTGATTTCACAAATTCGTTTGTCTCTGTAACATCATGTAGCGGACCTCCGAGTTCTTTACAATCAGCTGACTTGCGACTTAAATCTACAAATTCTTACTCCAATTCAGTCTCCCTAAATAACTCATTAACTGCCCCTATTCGCCGGACTTATGATAGATCATAGTGTCTAATCATAGCTAATATAAGGGAATCATCTGCTACTAACAACCATTTACTTGTACAGCATGACGTCAAAGCTGTACAATCCTTCTTCTCTGAGCTATTACACACCTGTTCCCCTACTGAGCTGCAGCAATTCAGAGTTCTCCACCTTTATAGACTGGGGAAAATAATATCAGATAACAGTCCACGCCTTCTAAAGGTCATATTAGCAACGCCCGATATGTGTACATTAGCTTTAAAATACGGTTATCATCTTGCAGGTACTGGATTGATCCTTCGCAGAGATCTTTCGATCGAGGACAGAACTCGACTGAAACAAGCAAATAGCGAACTTAGTAACAGAGTAGCTAACGGCGAAAGTAACCTCACCGTCATAAATTTTCGTGTAGTGCGACGCAGGACTTCAACTCGTTTCTGGATTCGTTCTATTGGCAACGGTGGAAACATCGGGGAGCTGCGAAGTCTTTGTGTCGCAACGAAACTACCCAAGAAGTGACAGTAAATGTCGAAAAGAGATACGAGTATTCCGACCCAGTACACTCCACACATGCCTTCCGGGTCTTATATTCGAATGTCTTAAGTCTCATCAATAAAATGGACGAAGTTTTCACTCTGGTTAACAGCACCTCATTTGAAATACTTGTTTTTACAGAGTCGTGGTTAAAACCACACATCATAGATTCAGAAATTTCCATCAATGGGTACGCCATAATCCGAGCAGATCGGCAAATTTGCCGTGGTGGCGGAGTGATCATATATGCTAGAGAAGTTCTTACAACTCGTGTCATGTCAATTGAGTGCGATGAATCAAGTCATTGTGAATACGCTTGGGTTTCTGTAACAGACCATAAAAACATATTTTTCTCTCTAGGTGTCTTCTATCGCCCCCCCCCATTCGCTCCAACCCGGTCGATTATATCCTCAATAACTGAAAATACATTCAAGGGTATTGCCGCGAATTGATTGGATAGATTACGTTCCTCTTCCTGGATGTGATCTCGAATCATTACTGCTTTTAAACACGATAAATGATCTACATTTAGTCCAACATGTTCACAGGGATACTCGTCACAGGGGTAATAACTCCTCAATTCTTGACCTCTGCTTTTCGAGTGAAACGTATCTGATAAAAAACGTCAAATACGGACCTCCGCTAGGATCAAGCGATCACTCTACCATCTCAATAGAATTTAACGCACTCGGACCATATGTCGAAACGGTTAAAACGTCGAATCCTTTTAAGATCGACTATGATGTCGTGCGCAGTATAATTTCTTGTATGTATTGGCCCGACCCATCGAAAGCAGGCATTCAAGAAGCTTGGGATCACTTTAAGACCACATTACATTGTGTTCTCGACTATTTTGCTCCGATACGTCAGAATCGTACACGAAAACTACATCCGAAATGGTTAGATGCGGAATTGCTTGCTCTAATCAAACACCGTGATAGATGTTTCCATGCGTACAAAAAAGGGGAACTTTCTTTTGAACACTACCGTCATTGCAGGAATACGGTTTCTATTCTGAAAAAAAAAACAGAAAAAACGCAGTTTCATCTCAAATATATGCCGCTCCACTCATAACAATCCTTGGGTGGCTTTCAAAAGCATACTTCCACGTCCTATACACTCGACAGATTGTTCATACCTAGTGGCCGACAATGGGTCAATCTTGACCTCCCCAACTGATGTAGCTGCCCATTTTATGGACTATTTCGCTATCAAAGAAGATAGAGTGTCGATCCCCGATGGTATAATCCAAACTAAACACAATGTACTTCTACCTAGAGTAGTCATATCTAACATTGAATTTAGCGATGAAGAGGTACTGCACGAGCTACTTAAATTACCCCGCAACGCCGCGTCAGGTCCTGACCATATACCTCCAATACTCTTAAAGGAATTGGCCCATGCAATATACGTTCCCTTAGCTTCTATTTTTAGAAGTTCACTAAACACAGGTTATCTACCATCTGATTGGACTAAGGCTATTGTACGTCCAATTTTCAAGAAAGGGGATAAATCCCAGGTTTCCAACTACCGTCCCATCAGTCTCACATCTGTAGCTTGTAAGGTATTAGAAAAATTGATTCTTCGTCACCTTAGCGCTTTCGTTGAAGCTAACAATCGCCTCAGCCCCAGTCAGCATGGATTTAGGCCAAATCGCTCAACGGTAACGAACCTTGTAAAAGCGAGAGCAAGCTGGGTGGATTCGATGAGGAGTGGTTCCAAAGTAGATGTGATATTTATAGACTTATCGAAAGCATTCGATAGAGTTATTCCCAATTTGCTAGTAAACAAATTATCTAACATTGGTGTACGGGGCTCTTTGTTACGCTGGATTCAATCATTCGTAAGCAACCGCTCGTTTGCAGTACGCATAAGCCATTATCTTTCTGGTTACTCAATGATGACGACAGGCGTCCCGCAGGGATCGGCCATTAGTCCGACTCTCTTTAATATATATGTAAATGATATTACAAACAACTTAACGTCGGAATGTGTTACCTACGCAGATGATATTAAGGTTTGGAGGCGAATCATTGATGATTCCGATGTTAACGCTCTTCAAAAAGACCTGAATTCCATAAATAAATGGTGTATATCTAATGGGCTGATGATAAATGCGACTAAATGTAGACATATGCGGATCGGATCCCCAGACATTCGTTGCTTTTATAAAATTGGAAACATGTCGATTGATTCTACAGATAAAATCGATGATTTAGGGGTATCTACGCTTAATACGCTCGATATGAGCGCTCACGTAAATAAAGTTTCGGCTAATTGCCGTCGTACTATTGGCATCATTAGACGATCTTTTGGATCACTAGAGGCATGTAGCTTCAGAATAATATACAAGGCCCTCATCGAATCTCGAATGCTATACGCATCTCCCGCAGCGTATCCACATCTGTGCAAGAACATTGTGGCTTACGAATCAATTCTCCGGTCGGCTACCCGTCTTGTTCCCACTGTCAAAGACCTGCCGTTTGACCAGAAGTTAGAAATCCTAGGTGTTTCAACGGTTTGTGAAAGTTTGGTAAAAGCTGATCTTATGCTGGTATGGAGGGCAATTTTATCGCCCACTCATCCCCTCAACTTCATGTTTTGCCTACGCAACTCCGAGAAATTACGTGGACATCGACTAACGCTCAAACATCGTAGAAAAGTCCATCGACACTATCAGGATATCAGAGATCGAGTAATAAATAGTTGGAACAGACTCCCGTCATCTGCAACTGAATGCCGGAACATCCGAGAATTTCAGCGTGCGCTGAACAGTGTATCGCTCTCATAGGAAGTCGAACCTGATTTGGATATTTTTGTTTTACTGACATTGTACTTTTTTACATTGAGATCTAGCCAAATGAGCCACCGCTCATCGGCTGTTGTATACTAATAATAATAAAACTAGCCACGGGCAGTGTAACCAGATCATAATGAAGAGCATTTCAAGCTCGTAATGCTCTGTGGGATAATCGAGGGGGTGTTACTTGGCCAATGTCCACAATTTATCAGATGAAACGAGTGTCCCCTGTGGCACCGTCTTCTATTTGTTACCACATATTTTTGTGGATAACCGTTAATTCCCTTCACCAAAAGTACATGGCTAATATATCTGTGTACATTAACCTGCAACGGGTACTATTAACATTAATCGAGTAGGCGTTGTGAGTAGCTCAGATTTGAAATTTCATTGCATAATTTGCTACCACGTCGTAGAATACATTCTAAACTGTTAACCTCACCCTTGGTAATTGGAAAATTCGCTTGGATACTATTCTAAATGATGACGTACTAGATATTTATATAAGACGTCAAACATGAAGGTGATAGGTGCGAAAGAACATTCTTAATAATGTAAAGTTTCCTCTTAGCTTCAGCACATCTTCGATCAGTGTCAACTCTAGTTCTCAAGGTTCGATCCCAAATTATTCTCAAATCCCAGACACTCGCAACTGTTTTGATCTCTTGTAACCCTAGCATATATAAAGATATAAGTGAAGACCTTTCAAAGCGCATGTGAGCACATTTTGATACATTAATCGATAAACCGGTCTGAAAACTCCTTCATAAATTTTATTAACTCTCATCTGAAATTTCACACGGTCAGCTAACAAATCAATTTTGGCCCATATTTTCAAATCATCAGCGTACGCAAGACATCCACAATTAATTTTATGCAACAAGGAGTCAACGAAAATTGTAAATAAGAGAGGCCCAACACTGTACCTTGAGGAACACAGGTATTCACATCTCTAGGGTCAGATAAGCTTTCACCAATACGGACATAAAATTGACGATCACTGAGAAAATTGCTCACCCAATCAACAACACTAAGATGAATGCCGTAAGAAATCAATACGTAGTTTAGTAGGGAATGAGGTACTCGTTCAAATGCCCGGCTGAAGTCAAAGAATATAACATCTACACAGTGCCCAGTAGAAATCAAGTATACCCAAGCCTCACGTGCACACAAAAGAAAGATCTGCCTTTTCGGAAACCATGTTGCGCAGAACTTAGAAGGTTATATGTGTTTAAATGAGAAATTATTCTACTATGCACAATTCGCTCTAAGATCTTGCTTACGTGACTCGTTAAACTAATCGGCATGTAGTTATTGGGATTTGACGTATCGCCTTTCTTATGAATAGGAACAATAATGGATATTCGCCTGTCATTAAGAACAGTACAGGAATCTAAGGACCTTTGGAATAAATCACAAAGCAGCTCTGCGAGATGATTAGTTAATACACACAGAATAAACGGACATATGCCGTCAAGACCAGGAACAGAGAAGAAAGGGAGACTTAGCAAGTGTCTTAAAACTTCCTCTTTATCCACTATTATCAGAGTGGACAAACATGAAGTTAATGTAGGAAAATCAAAATTGTTCAAAACAGAATTGGAAGAACCGTACAACTTAAATACATTTGCAAATTCATTCGTAATATCAAATTAAGAATTGATTAATTTAGAACCTACGTTGGAGAGATGGAATGCAGCACTTGACTCGCTTACTACGCCGAACATATGATCAAAATTTCTTAGGGTGTATATAAATCGAATTAATGACAGCGGATTCATATGCACGGCGTTTAGCGATTTGAAGTCGTCGATAAGCATTCCGAGCAGCCTTATATAACGGAGCTTTCGTTAGATCACTTTGACATGCCCTAAGCAGTGTGTTACGATGCCGCAAGGAGGCCCTCAGAGTAGAATCAAACCAATTAGGTCGTAAACATTTTTTTTCTTAAATTATTTTCAATGATGCAAATTCATCTGCGATGAATAAAATTTTTCGTTGATCACTTCAGGATAATTCGTCGATCACTTCAGGATTATCTCGTTCGACTACGAAAATAAGAATCGGATCCCTAACCGCCTATGCGCTAATTGATACGGGTAACAGTGGTAATTTCATATCTACACAAATGGCCAATCGATGTAAGTTATCCATCCATAAAGATCACGAACGCGTGCAAATGGCATCAACCTCATTTGTAAGAATTCTGGACAGATACTGTTTTATCTCGTTTAAATTAAACAGCAATGAATACGACAATGTCAAATGTTTAATTGCTGATGATCTCTGCGCGGAAATAATTTTGGGTCACCCGTTTTTTGGACGATTATCAAGTGTGACAGTCCAATTTGGAGGAGAAAAGGCCGGGATCACTGTAAGAACTTTACAAGCTATGAAGATCGAACCGATTTCACTATTCAAGCATTTGACAACGGACATATATCCAATTCAAACAAAATCTAGCACCGTACTCCTTCTCAAGATGCGTTCATACGATCTGAAATAGAGCGACTACTTCGTGACGACATTATCGAAGGTAGCTATTCACAGTGGAGAGCTCAGGCGTTCATCGTTACCAGCGAGACAGGCAAATGGCGAATGGTAGTCAATTATTCGCGAACGATCAACTTGTTTACAATGCTCGACGTGTATTCGTTACCACGTACAGATGATCTGGTCGACAAGTTGTCAACGCTCAAAATATTTACATGTCTGAATATGAAGGACGCATACAAGCAAATACCAATTCTCCAATCAGAGCGAGAATACACGGCGTTTGAAGCGGGAGGTTGGTTTTACCAATATAAACGAATTCCCTTTGGCCTAACTAATGGAGTAGCTGTGTTCCAACGCGTGATTAATTCTTTAATACAACACAAACATATACAAGGAGTGTTTACGTATTTATACGATGTAATAGTTGTTGGTAAAGATTGACAGGAACACGACTGCAATCTTCAACGTTTCTTGGAAGTGGCTCATACATACAATATAACTATGAATGAGTCGAAAAGCTCGTTTGCATACGAATCAATATGCGTACTGAGTCAATGTATAGCTGAATGTATAGTAAAACCCGATCCCAAAAAACTCGCTCCACTTGTCGCGCTTCAAGCTTTATTTGATATTCATGGTCATCAACATCTATTGGGACTTTTAACATATTATTGCCGATGGATACCACATTTTGCTGATAGAATTCGAAAATTCGCAGAATGTCGAGAATTTCCATTAAGTGAATCTGCATTGGCTAGCCTAAATGATATTAAATCGGCTCTCCTTGTAACTTGTCGTTCAAGCATAAGCGAAGAACTGCCGTTCGAAGTCGAGACGGATGCGTCGAAAATTGCAATTTCTGCAACACTCAGTCAACGTGGTCGACCAGTCGCGTTCTTTTCACACGTACTATCTAAAGCAGAGAAACAACATCCGGCTATCGAATTAGAAGCTTTAGCTATCATTGAATCGATCCGAGAATGGCGTCATTATCTGTTTGGACGTCCATTCCAGATTATTACAGATCAACGATCGGTGTCGTTTATGATGTCTTCACATTCAAGTAGGATTAAGAATGAGAAGATATAGCGCTGGAGACTAGAACTTTCGCAGTTTCGATTCGAAATTATCTACCGCCCAGGAAGAGAAAACCTGGCAGCTGATGCTCTGTCACGTTTGACCTGTTCAGCCATAGCAAAACCATTAAATTCGCTGGTTAGACTTCATAGATACCTTTGCCATCCAGGGCATACGCGAATGCTGCATTATATAAAGATAAGAAATTTACCATTCTCGCTAGATGATGTTCGTGTGGTTTGCGAAAATTGCTAAGTTTGCGCGCTAGTAAAACCGAGATTCTACTGCCCCCGATAGCAACATTAATAAAGGCTACAAAGCCGTTTGAGCGATTGTCAATTGACTTCAAGGGTCCATTACCTAGTTCCACTGAGAATAAATACATTCTGACAGTGATAAATGAATATTCACGCTTTCCGTGGTCGTTTCCCAGTCAAAATACGTCGACTGAATCAGCGATGTCGTCCTTGAGGGGCTTGTTTTATCTGTTTGGAACACCGAAGTCGATACATTTCGACCGGGGAAGTGCGTTTATGTCGCGGTAATTCAAGCAGTTTGCATCTACATTAAATATTGCGACAACCAATACATCAGCATTCAATTCCAGAGGCAATGGACAGTGTGAACGTTTGAATGGATCCATTTGGCGTGCAGTACAATTGGCCACAATAATGCTAAATTGCCCATCGGATCATGGGAGTCTGCGCTACCAGAAGTTCTCAATTCACTCCGGGCTCTATTATGCACTGCTACTAACTCAACTTCTCACGAGCGACTGTTTGCATACGACCGGGGGTCATCAACGGGAAAGTCATTACCGTCGTGGTTATTATCACCCGGACCAATTCTTATTAGAGTATGCAGAGAGACGGAGGTAAATATATTCCGCATATAACTCACGCGGTACTCCTGGAATCTAATCATAATTACGCGGTGGTCAGACTTAGTAGTAAGCACATATCTACAGTTTCAACACGAGATTTGGCTCCCTGGCCTGCGGCAGATATCGATATCGATGATGAGGGTATCAATCAAAGTACTGAATACAATGCCCAAGCTACGCCAGAGATCATGGAGCCGTGCTACGTATCACAACCGCCACATGACTCCCCGACCTATCATCAGCGTGTAAATCAGCCAAACAGATCTGAACCGGAGAAGAAACAAAACACATCGACTAGTAGTGGCACCTTGTCATTACTCGAACAGTCAACGATGACCGATCACATCGAACGACCAAGAAGAGTACGAAGACCTCCACAGTATCTGAAGGATTTCTACAGAGGGGATGATTGTAGTACATTTAATACATATTAACTGACTAACTTATTAATTTTTATTTTATTATAGATTGTCTAATAAAGCCCCTGTTGGTTTATCACAATTAGTAATCGATGATGCACTGTTACTTTTGTGATGAGACACTCCTTTCACGCCACCCAAAAAAGAGTCGTCCACTGTACATTTGTCTCGCACTTGTTTGCTTGCTTACCCATCACATTTTGAGGATGAAAGTAATAAAGAGTTACGCCAAACTTGGCATCCGCTAGTAGTTAATGTGGTTTGTTTAGCATTGTTCGTTATTGTTAAAGAACGTTGGTCAGCTACACTCCTTATTTCATTTAAATGCTTGGATTGATTATATATCGACATTTGATTAATAGTTGAGATCATGAGTTCAGATATATTGCTTTGTACTCTATTAATTCCAGTCTTTACAGGCACTAGAGCGTTGGTTGTATATATAGCGTTGATTATATCATTTCGGAATATATATGAAGCTGTATTCGTCGAATGACACTGATTTCTGATAGATTGATCGCCATATTGTGGAGTATTAACAGCTGGGCATATCGACTGGCTACTGGTATCCTTATTTTCAATCACATTTTCATGACCACTGATATAATGATCTCCAATAACATTAACATCATGGGGAGGTACTGTATTTTGATCATGAACAAATAGTATGATATGTCTAGGTTAAAAAAAAATTTGAGATAAAATAACATACATTCCAGATTATTCCTGTCAGTTCCAGATTATTCCTGTCAGTTCCAGATTATTCCTGTCAGTTCCAGATTATTCCTGTCAGTTCCAGATTATTCCTGTCAGTTCCAGATTATTCCTGTCAGTTCCAGATTATTCCTGTCAGTTCCAGATTATTCCTGTCAGTTCCAGATTATTCCTGTCAGTTCCAGATTATTCCTGTCAGTTCCGCTCGCTACGCTCGCGGATTGAGCTCAATCTATCGATAAAAGGTTATGCCTAAAAAAGCGCGATCTCAGATCCCTGTTCCTGATCAACAATCTTCCACATCTAAATGCAATGATGGTTATACCAGCTTTGAAGTTGGATGCGATTCCAAAGATTGCGATGTATGGACACTTGTTCGTGTTAAAATATCCGACCACTCAGTGTATAAACTTAAACATTTCACTTGCGGTTTTTGTACATCAGTACGACTACTACAGTTATCCTGCTCATCTACTCCTGTATCACACACTACCACTCAGACCAATGCTGTTTTAGATGTTTCCCTCGCATCAACACCTGACTTCGCATCATATAATCCCATTATTGAACCTACTCTCTCACACACTCCTCGTTCAACTACGTACCAAACTTCCATTAATCTTTCTCATTCTAACAATGCTAACGGCAAAGCTTTTCATCTCGTACCTCCTCTTTCCTATTCCTCCCCCAATCTAAATAAATCTCAAACTTCTTTATTCTCCTCACGAACTCCTTACTCGACCCCCCCTGTATCACCTCTCAATAATTTACACCCTTCCATCAAAATCATTTCCAGTAACATTTCCGATCAACTAATTCAACACTCCATTCCTGTCACTCATACCCCAACCTATTTTAATTCTCCTTACTCTACCTCCCACGTAACACTTCCCAATAAGTTACATCCTTCATTTAAAATCATATCCAGTCACATCTCTGATCAACCGATTCAACACCCCGCTCCTGTCACACTTGCTCCAACCAATATTAATTCTTTATCAAGCACCCCTGTCATTTCCACTTCTATCTGCTCATCTACCTCGACTCCAACCAGCTCTGTCCGTCCACCACTTCCACGAAATCGTTTTCCTTCGCGCGATCGCTGTATAATCATATCAAACTTAAAGCTTTCCGAATCTGCTTCTCCACAATCTCGCCTCGATGATGATGTATCTGCTTTCAGGTCTATCCTAGCAACCATTCTTCCTGATGATAACCCATCACTCTTCAATAATATCGCTCCTGTATCCTTTATTCGTTTAAACAAATCCACTAAATCAAATCATCTCAGTCCTCCACTCTTAAAAATCGTTTTCCGACATAGTTCACATGCCTCTTCGGTACTCTCCCAACGTTTTAAACTTCTTACCACTTCATCTACTTGCCGTATCTTTCCTGACCGCTCCCCTTCTGATATTGCCCAGCTCAATTTAGCTCGCATTGAAAAACATCGACGTGAAACAAACGGCGAGTCATCCTTATCTATACGTAAAATCAACGGAAATTTTCACGTTCTTCACACAAGGCCAAAAATTCGATGGCGTCCCATCTCTCCCCCTTGTCTTCTTCGCTAGTCGATCTCGCTCCTAAGCATACTTTTCGTCTTAGTCTATTCAATACTCGCTCCATTCTTCATAAAGCTGATATGCTTCTCGATATCTTCGATCAATTATCTATCGATATTCTCTGCATTACCGAATCCTGGCACACTGACTCCAACGATCTTGCTATTCGTCGTCTATGTCGCTCTGGTTGTTCTCTAGTTGAATCAGCTCGTCAAATTACATCTCATACATCTACTGCGTCTAACCATGGCGGTATTGTTGCCATTGCTCGTCACCCAATGTCTTTACGTAAAATCAACGTTAACATCCGTTACACCTCGTTCGAATTACTCATATGCAGATTATCAACGCCTTTCCCTCTGGAACTTGTGATTGTATACCGTCCAGGTTCAGTTGCCCCATCACGTATCTTCTTTAACGACCTTGCAGATCTAATGTCTCACTGTTCATTGTCTTATACTCCTTCTTTTGTTCTCGGTGACTTTAACATTCGTCTTGATCGCCCGTCTGACTCTGACTCTATCACTTTAACTAATCTTTTTTTTCTGATTTTAACTATAAATTACTTTCAACAAGCCCAACTCATATTCTCGGCGGTGCTCTCGACATCATTGCTGTTCCTAACTGCTTCAATGACTATACCTCCTTGTCAATTACTGATCCTGGTTTGTCCGATCATTTCCTTGTCACTCTTACTCTTACTCGTCCCCATCCTCCTTCTCCGCCTTTACCATTATCTACACCAAGTCGACCCTGGAAGCTTCTCGATATCCCTATTCTCTGCACAGCCTTACTCAATTCTTCACTCTTTTCACTTCCTCTTAACTATCTCTCTCCCGATGATCTCTGCATTCTGTTTGATTCTGAACTTACGTCGATCCTCAATAACCTTCTACCTAGTCGACTTCGACGTTCCCAGCGCTTGCGCCATGCTCCCTGGTTCGATTCTGACTGTAGTCTTTCTAAGCGTCGACTCCGTCACTCTTTTCGTATGTATAAACGCTTTCTTAAACGTTCACCCAACTCACTCCCTCCAAATCTTCGTGATTCCTACTTTTCTCAACGCCGTTCACATCTCATTCTTATACGTACTAAACGTACTCTCTTTTGGCGAAATCAACTCGAGTCATCTTCCAACTCGAAATCTCATTGGAAAATCTTAAACTCAATTCTTTCACGATCATCTACCCCTTGTAATATAAATCCTGATGAATTTTCTTCTTATCTACAAACTAAGCTATCTAATTTACTTTCCCTACTACCCATAGCCCCCTTGTACCCACTCTTATCTTTAAATACTTCCCTCCCAGAACTATTCCACCTTCTTCCCGTTTCGTCTGATGAAGTTTCTTCGGTTCTGCTGTCATTACCTAATAAAACCTCTCCTTCTGACCCAATTCCCACTCACTTACTTAAAAATATCTGCACTTTTATCTTACCCTTCCTAACCACATTGTTCAACTCGTCCATCCGTAGCTGTACATTTCCTTCCATCTGGAAATGCGCCACTGTTCGTCCTATCATCAAAAAGCAATCTCTCGACTCTTCACTACCATCTTCGTACCGTCCAATCTCACTTCTCCCAACCCTCTCTAAACTCCTTGAGCGTCTCGTTCTTAAGCAAGTTAATACATATCTCTATTCCTCTAACTTATTTCCTCCCTTCCAAGCCGCTTTTCGCTCTAATTACTCTACCGAAATTGCATGTCTTAAAGTTTATAACGACTTACTCATATCGCGCGATCATAAATTATGTAGTGTCATAGTTTCTCTTGATCTATCGTCTGCTTTTGACATCGTCGATCACTCGATTCTTCTCCATCGCCTTCGTCATGATTATGGCTTCTCTTTACCCACTGTATCATGGTTTTCTTCATATCTATCAAACCGTACATTTCGCGTATACTCTAACTCTTCTCTCTCCCATCCTTCGTCCATTCCGTCCGGTGTTCCGCAAGGCTCCGTATTAGGCCCTATACTTTTCTCTCTTCTTCTTGGTGATTTGTCTTCGATTTCTCATAAATTTAACTTCCATGTTATGCAATATGCTGATGACATTCTCATCTATGCTCATGCACCTGTTTATCGTATTCGCGATCTTAGTGTTTCTGCTTCCGACTGCCTTGTCTCAATTTCCAATCATCTTTCTTCCCTTCGCCTTTCTCTGAATCCTGATAAATCCAAAATTATGTGGATCCTACCTCGACGCCTCGGCTTCGAACCTCCCTCCGTATCATTAAATTCTAAAATTCTTCCTATCGTTGATAATCTCGTTTTCCTAGGCTTCCATTTTGACAACCGACTTTCACTTAAACCTTTCGTTAGAGATAAAGTACGCTCATCTACCTTGATACTCCGCAACCTCCGTCAAGTTCGTAGATTGATCGATTTCCCTTCTTGTATGACTCTCATATCATCTCTCCTTTTTTCTAGACTCGATTATTGTCTTAGTCTATTTTCCAACTCACCTAAATCCACTCTTCTTCCCCTACAACGCATCGTCAACGCAGCTGTCCGAATTCTCCTCCGTCTTCGTCGTTTTGATCACACATCCTACCATCTTGCTTCTCTCGATTTGCCTACAATTTATTGTCGTGTTCAAATTCGTCTTCTTATCGTTGCTTTCCGCCTTGTAACTTTTCATACCCCTTCATTTCTCAACCTTCCTTTTCTTGATAATTCTCGTCCTGTTTACTGCTCCTTGCGTTCCTGTAATTCCCTTCTTTTACATGTCCCAAACTACTCTACCTCCTTTGGACTCCGCTCCTTCCTGGTGGCTGCTCCTCTATCGTGGAATCATCTGCCCATTCATATACGCCAATCAACTTCCCTGCAGTGCTTCAAACGACAAATCCGATCCCATCTGAACAATTTAACTGCTTGACTTTCTCATTTTTGTTTGTGGACTTGTAAGCGTACAGCTTGTACGCATTTGCCACATTAAATAAATTTGTATTATTATTAGTATCATTTCAGGAATGGATTGTACATTTTTATCAACATACTTAACACTTCCTAATCCCAATTCACAAGTTTTCTGCTCAGTTTCTACACGATTTTGTGACTGTAAATAACTATGTATTTTGCCTATCATTCGTGCACAGCAAAATCCACTGAAGAATAGCTTTGTCGACAAAGAATTTACCATATCTTCTGAACAGGCAATCGTTGTTTAACTATCACAGTCAGGTGCGTCGCAGCTAACTTGTTGAGATACAAAAGATCTCGGATTTTTCCATTGTGTAGGATAATTATTGTAAGACGAAAAATATTGTTTGCAAAAAATCAACCTTTGTTTAATAATTGGTTTGGACCTAACTTTAAGAGTTTCTTAAAGTTAAAGTTTATGTATTTAGTAAATTATGTATATAGTTTTTTGAATTAAAACAAGTTTTTTCGAATTCAGTGAACATTTTATGTTCTGAAAATATTATCTTTGGTACCCAAATTTAAGACTTTAACTAGATTAGTACTTAACCCTTGATTAGACCAATTTACAAATTTATCGTGAATTCTGCTTGAGTCATCTTCATAGGTTCTATCACCTTTATAGGTTCATAGAGCTGTTTTAGAAAGTTAACTTCGTCTTGTGCTGTGTATTTGTACAATGCGCTGGTGAGACCGGTGATTGAATATGTTTCTACGACGGTCTTTCCTTGTATGCGTAAAGAAATTAACGATTTGGAGAGCATGACTCGTCGCTTTACGAAATTGTTCCCATATGTGCGACATCTTTCCTATCCTTTTCGTTTAAGCAGTTTAGGTTTAGTATCTATACGCGAGAGGTTGATAATGTATGATCTCCTGGCTATGCATCGGTTGATGCGTATCCTTCGGATTGTATAGTGTTTAATAGAATGGGAAGTAGATGGCATTCCAAAAAATTTGTAGTTTTGAGTCACGGAAGATGCCCATTTCATTTCTGACTTTCACATTGAGCGATCAACGAGTGGAATAGACTTCCTGATAACATCATGGACATATCCTGTGCTAAATCATTCAATGTACAGCTTATGCGTTGGATGAGTTGCGAACGTACTCCTTTGCTGGTGAACTACCCGTGGTGTTAATCGTTTCTGCGACGAAGATTACTAATGCATATTTTTATCTTATCTTTGTGTTTATTAAAGAGAAAATAGTTATTAGTCAAAACAAAAAAATAAAAATACAATGCTACAAACGTCTCCTAGACGTTTGTAGCTGATCATTAAAATCAGCTAAATTTCGCAATCGATATGTCAATGACTTAAATAACTCATTGCTAAAGCAAGTCTCTTGAGGTGGTCGAGATAGCGTTCCGCGTTATCCGTATTTGAGCTCAGACGTCCTCAGATGTTACAATGGGTAAATGTCGTGCGGATTGGGATGCTCACAAACACATGGATACTGCACTAGCAAGGGATAGGCTTATTTTCGTTCGCAACCAGGCCACAGAATCTGCGTATTGGGCTCCTTTTTTTCGTTTAGCTAACGCGCAATCGTCTTGATCATGGCATCTGTTGATGGTCCGATCCCACCACTCGCGGCTATAACTATCGGGCAGAATGTACTGTGGTCCACCTCCTTTATTCGCTTTTCTTATTCGCCATCCTTTATTCGCTCTTCATTGTTAGTAATAATATCATTAATGAAGAGATGAATTCATTTACCAATTTGTCTTTCGACATTAGGCATATACAATGTATTTAATAAATAAAAAATGTTTTTAAATCTTGTTGTGGACTATCTTCCTTCGTTGTTTTGATAGTTTCGGCAAACGTCCGCACATGTGTAAAAGCTAGCTGTCATTTACTAAACGTGATAGAGTTGATCAATTTGCGTGAGAGACATTTTAGAAAGAACATGATAATGAAATACATGAAGTAAAGAAGAACACTGAGATTTACAAAATCGACGGACGCAAAACTGGCCTCTTTTATGCAGTAATATTCCTATCATACAAAATTTGTCATGATAGCTATGGATAGATGCTCTCCAAATCAAATGACGTTTTATTGATTTAGCTTCTCTCCAGTTTGGATGAGTAAACACAGGAGCAAGAGAGAATTCAGCATTTACTAGCGCTAATTTGGTTGAGTTTTTCTAAATTTGACACGAATCCGGAAGTTTGACTGTATCTAAATTTCTGTGATAATAGAAGAGTACATGGTTGTAATTTTGCTAACGCTGACACTAATGTAGAAGAACACTTTGTATAGATTTCTAATACGCGTTTTACAAACCTCCACTGGATTTTGTCGATCTGTCTAAAGTTATCCGAGTTTAAATCACTCCATAAGATTATTAGGCCATAGTTAATTATTGGTAAGAGCATAGACCAGAAGTAGCGTATCGCTCCTTCGAAAGAAAGTGAACCGATGTTATTCGCGTATGATGTACGCAAGTCTATTTTTGCTGATTTCTGCTCAATGTGCGATGTAAATGACCACTTGAAGGTTAACAGTATACCCAGATAATTGTAAGAACTACAAAATCGTAACTGATCGTTATCCAAATAAAGATGATCGCAATGTCTCAACTACCTCCTCTGCGGAATTTTATTACTTTCGTTTTTGAGATATTAACTCGTAATAGATTTTCTACGCAGTATCGAGATAAAAAGTCCAACGAAGACTGGCTAGAGACCAAGTGATTGGCTAGTATTACAAGATCGTCAGCGTATATAACACTTTATACCTGTACAGTACTTTATACTTTCCGGTAGATCATGTAAGAATAACGAAAAAAGCAACGGACTGAGGGGGTCGCATTGTAACACTCCTCTAATAATATCATTAATAATAATCTTAGAGAATTTATTATAAAACCTCTTTTGTCACTGGCAGTGAGGATAAATATTTAGACCAAGCAGAAATTCAAATCAAATCATAGTTTTTCCAGCTGCAATCGAGTTAATGCTCTGAGGTGAATGCATCTCTTGTAATGATTGATATTCCTACACGAAGAAATACAGAAGCGCCAAATGCATGTGGAGTCGCGATTGTGGCACGGCAGTCTATTTCTACAATAATGATGATGTAGCCCATCCATAGATGCCCGCATAATTACAGCTCTTTTCTGTTTACTGGTCCCGTTCAGCCAAATGCAAGGATAAAGAATTGCTGGTGTGTGATGGTACCCCTTATTAATTAAGCTTTGCTTCACTGTCCATCTAGACATGTACTCCTCCTATTCAGTGGTAGATGGCAAATCAAACCGTTGCATTAATAATTTAGATAGTGGGCTTTGTTTGGTCAGGAAAGCTAAAATAGTCGAGGAAACTTTTATCGAGTCCGAAATACCTCGTTAAAAACAACCACCAACTGCGGTCAAACTGACGAAAATTGTTAACTGTCATGTCTATCCAAAACAATTGGATACCGTAACTCATTATAGGTGAGAATATAATATCGAAGTAACGTTTAGCTGTTTCAAAAATTGATGAACTCAGAAGACGCACCCAATGAATTCTACTAAATACTTTGCAAAGCACATTCTCAATATGATCGATAAACGTCCAACGTGATGTTAGCGTTATGCCCAAATAACAAAACTGTGTGACACATTCAATTGATTCACTTCCATATATTAACTGATCATTTTGACATAATCGTCCCCCTTTGCGAAACTTCATGATTTTAGTTTTCTGACAATTGACTTTAATCAGATTATCGGAACAGTATGTACGTAAATAGTACATGCATGTTTGTATCTCCTTTAAATTAGTGGAAAATACAACTAAGTCATCGGCATAGAGTAAACAGTGAGTTCCCTTAACCAAGATTGCTTGTGGCAAATCAGAGATGAGAATACTAAACAATAGTGGACTAATGGGATCGCTTTGTAATACACCTCGATTTTGGTTTTTACCGTTGGACTGTCGAACTCCGTCAAAAAATAAATATAATACGGTGATAACATTTCATTGAGTATATATTTTATTGCACCTCGCAAATTCAGAAACCTATCGATCTTTCTTAGGAGATGTCTATCTATTGAGTCGAATGCTTTCTCGAAATCGACGAATACCGCATACAAAGGTTTTCTTTGCTCTCGTGCGTTTATAACTGCTTCTCTGAGTATTCGTATGGCCGACGTTGTCGAAAAATTTGCACGAAATCCGTGCTGTTCTCCTCCTTCTTATTCTTCGCCTTTTCCTGGCAGGCCAGGGTCGGCGGCTTTGATAAGTCTTCTCCATACTTCTCGGTTTTGTGCTAGAGCTGGCGCTTGGTCACATATATTCAGATCTTCATGTATTGTATCCATCCATCTTTTCTTAGGGCGGCCACGAGGTCGTACGCCTTGAACGATTGGCTCGGCTCGGCATACTGCTGTTTTGTCAGCCCTGTGAATGTGTCCGAACCATCGTAGTCGATGTTCCCTCGCCTTGAGGTTTATTTGCGTTACACCGAAAAAATGGCGGATGTTGGTATTCGGAATCCTATCTAGGCGTGTTACTCCATAGGACCAGCGCAGCATATTCATCTCCATTGTGTGCAATTTTCTTTTGGCGTCTGAATTTGATGGCCAGCATTCTGTGGCGTACAATGCAACCGGTCTCACAACTGTTTTGTAGATTTTGGCTTTAAGCTTTAGTGGCATTCGTCGGTCACATAATATTCCTGAAAGGCTTCGCCATTTTAGCCAAGCTGCGTTAAGGCGCCCCTTTACATCTTTATTTATAGTACCATCCGATGAGAGGTAGGACCCCAGGTATTTGAAGGTAGTACACTTTTCGAGTGGCTGCCCGTTGATCTCGATGGAGCCAGGTGTTTGATATCCCAACTCAAGATACGCAGTTTTACCAATGTTCAGCCGCAGCCCGTATTGTGATAGGCGATCAGACCAGTTTTGGACTTGCTGTTTCAGGTTTTCGCGTGTTTGGGTAGCAAGCATAACATCGTCTGCATATAAGAAGGTCCACGGGACATCGTTGTACAGTTTATAAGTCATCGTATCCATACATAAGATGAATAGCAGGGGTGACAGGCTACTGCCCTGATGTACGCCAACCGTGATCGGATATGGTTGAGAATCGCCGGTAGCGCAGCGTACTATGCTGGTTGTGTCCGAGTACATCAGTTTAATCCAGTCAACGTACTCCTCTAGGACACCGTGTTGTCGCATGGAGTACCAGATAAGAGAATGTGGCACCCGATCAAAAGCCTTCTCCAAATCAAGGAAGGCCATATGTAAACTCTGCTGCTTTTCTCGGTGTTTTTCCATCAATATCCTTGCTGCTTGTATGGCATCTGTGGTTGATACATTTTTGACAAAGCCACACTGGTTAACGGCGATATTAGTCAGAACCCTTAGTCTTTTGTCCAGGACATGCTCAAAGATTTTCATTGTGTGGGATAATAACCGAATAGGGCGATAATAGCTACAGCTAGCAATGTAACCCTTATGTTTCCAGATGGGGATTGTAAACGAGCTTTTCCATGCTTTAGGTACTTCGTGCTGTAGAACTATTTTGTTGAAAAGATGCGTGAGAAAAGCTATGCCCGCAAGTCCGGTGAGTTTCCAAACCTCGCCAAGAATTCCATCTGGTCCAGTAGCTTTTCCGTTTTTCATCTTTCTTACTGACTCAGCTACTTCTGCGGTTGTGATCTCCGGGACTGGTCCAGAGGTGCATATACCCATAGGTAGATCAGGATGGGGGAATTCTATGTTACATATTTCGTTGTAATGTTCGCGCCATCTGTCCTGAATTTCTCTATCATCTCGCAGTATAGTTCCATCTTTACTCTTGATTTGGGCAAAGTGAATGATGTCTTTGGCGGCATTTGATCGAGACCTTGCAAGGCGGTATATATCACATTCACCTTCGGGGGACTCTAGATTATTGTACAGGTCTGCGATGTAATTATTTTTGCTCTCTGCCACTTTCGTTTTGGCAATCCTATTTTGTATACGGTAACGTTCTTTATCGTCTGAGAGCTGAGACAGTTTCCACTTTTTATATGCGTCCTTTTTATCTCGTACAGCTTGTTGGACCTCTTCATTCCAGAACCACGTTTGTTTGTCAATAAACTTTCGACCTGGCTTGGTGACACCGAGGATTGGTTGCGCTGCATTGGATATATTTCGGACGGCAGATTCCCAACACTCGTTTACATCCTCTGTTAATGATGTGGTCTGGATAGCCAAATGGAGAGCAGGGGTTAGTTTATCTCCGCATTCTCGATGTTTCCACCACTTAATATGCGCATGTTTAGTCGTTGGGAGTTTGTTTATTGGCGTTGGCATTAGGGTATCCATTACCAGTGGGAGGTGTTGACTAGCAACTGGTTCGAAGGGAATCACTTTGGTGTTCTTGACTAGTTTAAGATCGGTTCGGCGGCATGCCCAAAAATCGATCTGCGTCTTGTGGTTTCCACTGGAGTACGTGACTAGGTGAGAGTTTCGTTTGGCGAAGAAAGTATTGCACAGTGCAAGGTCTTGTGCTTGCGCCCAGTCAAGGATCCTTGCTCCTTGAAATTCGTGCTGTTCTATGGGTAAAAAATGCTCAACATATTGTTCGAGCCGACGAGTTATAATCGATGAATAGAGTTTGTACACTTGGCTAAGAATTGATATGCCTCGATATGAATTCGTGTTATATGGATTACCCTTTCCTTTATAAAGCAGTTTTAACTGGACTTTTTTCCATACCTTTTTAAAAGGAGCACCCGCGGTTATTCTGTTGAATAATAACAGCCAGAAATCATAGAAAATGCGAAATGACTGTCTTATCTGTTCACATGAAATCATGTCATAACCCAAAGCTTTGCATGTCTTCATTCTATATAAAGATGACCTCAATTCTTCTAGCTCAATATGGGTTTAATATATTTATGTCCCCAAGAAATCTTGCACTTGCTATACACGAGGTAGTGTTTTGACTGTTGTTAAGGTTTAATTTATCAAGGGTTGATAGTGTACTGAAATGGCTTGTGAAATGCCTGACCCACGTCAACATAGGGATGCTGATAATTTGTTTAGATTTCTTACGAGATGGATCTAGTTTCCATTTCATCAACTTTGCTGTTGACAAAATACGTTCATCTTCCCTAGTCTGCCTTTTATTTTTTTATTGACTTAATTTTAGATCTCAGCAACCCTTTCAATACATTATACTGATTAATGTATTTCATTCCATACGATTTTTGTAAGTAGGTTTTCTTTAAAATTTTACACAATTTACAAACTGATGAATCCTGTATGATTGGAATTGGCTGGAGTATTCTATTTTGTTTACATACATGAAACTACACATTTGCTAAATTCCAAAATGCGATCTCTAACGATTCACAACACAAATCTGTATATACCTTTGTAATAACGTCATGCGTAATAAGATCAAGCTGAAGAATCCTACTTAGACCCAAATTTCCATCGTCATGCAAGATATCCGTAGACTGAAACTCAAATTCCACAATAACTGGCTGGTGCTTACGAACCAAGTACCATGCTGAATAAATGTCTACTTTCGTACAAAGGGGGAAATTTAAATAAATTAAGTCTATCGTACTCTGCCCGTTAGAACAAATGTACGTTGCATCACTATTTGACCGTAACAGTAAACCAAACGTGGAGAAGAAATCATGAATTCTAGTCAGTTTATTTGACAAATTACAATTCAACTGGGCGTTAAAATCTCCACAAACTATTACTGAATGAGAAAAATCGACATAGTGAAACGCACTACCTAAGTCAGCCAATATATCGGCTGCGGACATGATGGGCGTAAAATAACAAGCTACGATGGTAACCAGATTTGTCGAAACTACAATATAATTTTGAGTTATATCTTCTCTCCACTGTAAAAAAAAACGTTTATTAAGACCGCAAAGGATTCCTCCCATTGGCCTACCACGACTTATGGCAGATGCCAATGATTGAATGGAGTAAAATGATGGTAGTGATTCATGACAGACAGAAAATGTCTCTAGCAATACGAGAATATTAAAATCGTTCAAATAAGAAGCTATACCTGTATTAATAAGATAGTGTAAACCCTCTACATTGTAAAGCAACAGCCTGATCTGCTCTACGGGACTATGATCTAGGTGATACCTTTCTACCTGATCAGTAATCTTGGTTTGTCATATATCACGAGACTGAACTTGAATCTCAACTTCTAATGTTTGCGTTTCATCAAGGCTAGGCATAACCTGCTTTACGGGAGAAGTTGCCTTGCTTGTTGTTAGCATTATTACCCTACCCCCTCTAATTACATAACGTTTAGTTAGATCCGATTTCTTTTGCTCAATCTACTCATTTGGCAACTGTTTGTGTTCCTGCTGCTCGAGCTTCGATAAATCTGGAGATAAATATACTAGAGAGAAATATAATAGAGAGAAGTGGTTATTGTGATAGATTTGTTGTACTCGGTGATTTCAACATGCCATCTGTCAATTGGGTTAATTTCACTTCCAATGACTCGGATGTCGAGAGTTTGAAGCTACTTGGCTTAATAAACAGCTTGGCTCTTATCAACATGTCAGTCAGAGTACAAGATTTTCACTGGATTCACATTCACTTTCGGATTTATTCCTTACTGTACCATATGACATTCTCGATAGATTAAGCTATCTGGATCCAATAGGTCATTCAGATCATGTGGTCATTTCGATTGGTCTGAGTGATGTCTACTCACATGGCGTAAATCCGACGTCGGCTGTGAACCCATTCAGAACTGACTTTGCTCTAGTAAATAAATATCTCGTTGGGATAAAGTGGTTGGATGCTTTTGATGTTGGCGTCGAATATTCATGGCAGTTTTTCAGGGATACTCTGTACCACCTTAATCGTTTCTCACCTCTTCAGAGTAAACAATGCTTGACGTCGATCTCACCGCCTTGGTTTAATAGCGACATAAAACATGTTTTAAAGATGATACGTAAGGCATTTAATGAATATCGTAAATACAGAGCTAATTTCAGCACTTATAAGAAATGGCGAAACATCGTTACGTCCATGAAGCGAACTGGTAGGCGATCTTTCGAAAAACAGCTAAGTATAAACTGTCACCGTGATCCCCGCTCTTTCTTTAGGTATGTGACTGCTAAGCATACGCGCTGTAAACCTATAAATTGCATACAGCATGACGATGGGAAATTCATAACTGATTCTTTGCAGATATCAAATATGTTTGGAAATCATTTCCATTCTTTGAATCTTGACCATAAGGATGTGACAATGGGTGATCCGTGTACATTTGAATCGCCCGGAGATGACACCAGAGACCTCTTCCGATGTGATGATGTTCTCCAAGAGCTTCGGAAACTTAAATGCAAAGCAGGTGCGGGTCCAGATGGCTTACCGCCCGTATATCTGCGCAACATCGCTGACATAATATGTCATCCGCTTTACAATATTTTCTCTGCGTCTGTTGCTTTTGGCGTTGTTCCTTCTGATTGGTAGAATTTCATCATCTGTTATATTTATAAGAAAGGGGATAGTTCGTCCATTGACAATTATAGGCCTATTAGTCTCACTTGCGTGTGTTGTCGTGTGCTAGAGAGATTGATTAAGCGACGAATAATAGAATTTCTAGATAGATTTCAAATTTTGAACCGAGTACAGCATGGCTTCCGACAAGGTTATTCCACGACTACTAATCTTGTACATGCACGTGAAAATTGGTATCACTATTATGATCAAGGTATACCAGTTGATGTCATTTTCTTTGATTTCTCAAAAGCGTTCGACTCAGTTAATCACACGCGTCTTATTGAGAAGTTGGAGCACATTCATCTTGATAAGAGGATCATAAACTGGATTCGTGTATTCCTTTCCAACTGACAAAGTGTCGTACGAGTAAGTGAGTCGCTGTCGAGTCCATTTCCAGTGTTGTTAGATGTTCCACAGGGAAGTGGATTGGGTCCCATCTTATTCAATCTTTATATCAACGAGTTGATACCAAATATCAGTTCATTCAGCTTATTATATGCAGATGATCTTAAAGTTTGGCAACCTATTATTTCCGATCTTGATAAACAGCATTTACAAAGCGACGTCGACATTATATTCAATTGGTCTAAACGAAATCACTCGAGGATTAATTCCACTAAATGTACATGTAAGCGTATATCACGAAGATCATGTGATCATCTTGGAGGTGAGTACCAGTTTGGTTCAATTAGTATCGAAAGAACCTACTTATATAAAGATTTGGGAGTTTGGGTTTGTGCTTACTTATCCACTCGAAAGCATTCAGACTATGTGTGTTGTATCACAAAACACTTAATAGGACATACTCGTCGAGCTCTGATAGGCATAGATCCGTTATGTTACCATACCTTAGCAAATGCGTTTTTCTTGAGCCATTTCTTATACACATCGCCAGCTTGTTATCCCGAAACTACTTATGAGCGTCGTGCATTGGATAAAGTGTTCAGATCAACAACTAAATTAGTCTCAAGGCTGCATATTTTTGGCTACGTGAAACGCCTCCAGATATTAAATATGCCTTGTCTGCGATATATCCGTGACAAGCGAGATCTCTTTCGTGTTTGGAAAATTCTGCACACTAAAGATCATCCACTGTCACATCTACTGCAACTGAGAGGTCAACCTTCTCTTCGCGGACACCCCTGATGCTAAAAACACAAAGGTACATGCATGCAGTTTCCTGCTTTGCCAAACGAGTAGTACGATCTCGGAATTCGCTTCAGATTGCGACCGTTTTGTCGTCTACTGCTTCAAGTTTTTGCGCCCTACTGGATGATGACCCTTCCTTCTCAAGACAACGGTGGGATTTTCAGTAGTTCATCTGATGAGGGAGGGACAAATCGACTCTTATTCATTTTATTTCTTGTGAAGCAACTTGTAAAGAGCCTCGCCTCAATTTGTTGTCAATTAATAATAATACTTTATTAAAGCGATCAGAGTTTTTAAGCTTAAAAGATAACCTTAGAGAGGATTCTACATTAGTGATGTTTGTCTTTACTCTTACCCAGGGAGGCGATTTGGTATAACTAGCTCGGAGCCGATATAAATTTAAACTATTATTGGTTAATGGCAACCAATTTCCTCAAAGAGATCAGTGACAACTGTAACGTCATTATCATTTAAAGGTAAGTTCCTAATTATCAAGTTCGATAGCCTAGCACTTTCCCTATTAAGAGAGCTTGTCAACTTGGAGTATGATTTGTCTTCCTTCAACGAACCTCCATAAGAACAAACTGCATGGGAAACCTGTTTATTAATGCAACGGTTAAGAGATGAATTGACAGAGTCGTTAATCAATTGATGCAGATGCGATTTGTCTGTCCAGCAATAAACTGACTTTTCATCCACTCCCAATTTACTTCGAAGTTTAGTAATTTCGATATTTGCTTCGCGAACTGCCTTTGCAGCACAAAATCCACAGAGGTAATCTTGAGCTAGCATATCTCTGGACAATCTTCTTGGAAGGATAACATTCGAGTAAACCTCGCAATTTTATCCAGTACATTTCATTTCCACTGTAATAGTTTTTTGAATCAATAAAATTTGGATATCTTTATTATCTGAATTGTTCGTTAAGATGTCTGTTGTTGGACAATTTTAATTTGGAAGTTGAGGTTGCACTAATTGTGCACGGTTCGAACATCTATGTGCACAGCAATTAATGCACATTTTACCGTTTCTAACGCATATGCATCCTTTGCATACCGCAGTCTGTCCATTACATGGACAGCATCTCTTGTTCGCAGATTGTTCGACCATTTGTATATTTAATTGTATGTTATCTATTGTGTATTTAAGCTGTTAAAATTTTTTTCCTTTAATAATAATGATAATAAAGCCAATTATTTAAATAGAAAAATTCTTGAGGCTCATTACATTCATAAAAACTCCAATATTATTATGCCGAATAATAAACATGACGTAACGTTAAATATTTTGTAAAGATGTAAACGATTCTTTTGTTTAACTTATCTTTTCTATTTTTCTATTTTATTTAATTTTTCTAGTACTTTGGAAATAAACTCTGGAAATAAAAGAAAGAAAAAACTCATTGCCGTGATTTTTATAAACGCTTTAATTTTTTAACTAGCTTAGGTTGATCGTTGAAGCAGCAAGGCCATTTCACAGGTCAGATATTTGATCGTTTATCGTATCAAAGCTGGATTTTGGCCGTAGTCTGTTTTTTATTATCAGTATGTGTTCTCGTAACGGTCGTAAGGACGAATTGTAAACTGACGTTTCGAGAATAGATTAAGTATAGATAGTACCAACAATATGTACACAACATCATCATATGACAGCGATCGCTCAACAGTATTAACATTCAGCGACATATGTCGTTTATTGTATTTGACAGCTCGCAATGAAGGCATGAGATGGGTCACTTGTCGCAAGAATTTTTCTGTCTAATTCGCCTCGAAACTGTGATATGTAAAAGAGGTCGCATACAACACAAGTATCTTTATAAGCGTGAAGAACAACGCGGAAAAATGACTGGATCAAGCTGGCCAAACGAACGTCTTAGCAGGCCTGGCATACGCTGGTATTTGGATGTGATATGTTGAACGTAAAGTATTGTCTCCATATATTTGCTAACAAACACTTCCGTTGTTAACTTATCGACTTCCGTTTTTGTATATCTCTTGTTTCATCGATTCGCTTCCCTAAAATCGATTTCTGCCTCAGCATTTTCGTCAATTCCCCAAAAATCCATCATCCTACCCTACAACGCATCATTTCAGCCGTTTAGGTGCTCCTACATCTCCGTCGCTTCAATCACACATCCACATATCTTGCTCAACTCTCTTGGCCCACCATCTACATTCGCATACAACTCCGCCTTCTCGTAACATTTTGTCTCCGCTGTCGGCTCCTCATCGTTCACCAATCTCCCTTTTCTCCTATCCTTCTTCGTCGCCGCCCCTTTTGCCTGGAATTAGCTCCCTCTCGACGTCCGCCGCGCTTCCTCCTTTGCCACATTCAAATATCTCCTCCGTTTCCACATTCCCGACACATGATTTGATTTTTTTCTTCGTGGTCATGTAAGCGTGCGCCGGCGCGCATTTGCCACGTAAAAATAAATCAATTTTTTTAAATCACACTAAGATTATTGAAATATGATACTTTTTCAACGCTTCCATTGTCTATCCCTTCGATTTTACTTGGCCCTGTATGTATATGCTTGCACTTATTTATATCATCATCTGGCTTCTGAATCAAAGCAGCGCTGCAGCTCAATAACAAAATTATATTCGTTTTATATTAGATTCTAAATCTCTAAGTCATCAGCGTATAAGGTGCAATTAGTGGATTTGACGTTAATCATATCATTAATTTATACATTGAAGATCACTGGACCCAATATACAGCCATGTGGCACACCGTGAGAGATTGCTGACTAGCTAGAGATGCAACCTTTGACACTAACTGCCGAATAGTGATTGGAGAGGAATGATTGAATACATGTTTTAAGTCGACCATCAATAATAATAAAAAATTATTTAATGTGGCAAATGCGTACAAGCTGTACGCTTACAAGTCCACAAACAAAAATGAAAAAGTCAAGCGGATAAATTGTTAAAATGGGATCGGATTTGTCGTTTGAAGCACTGCAGGGAAGTTGATTGGCGTATTATTATTATTATGTAGACAACGTTACGAGCATAGCTCACAGTTGCTGACAAATCGATAGTCAAAATCGATAGTATATGAATGGGCAGATGATTCCACGATAGAGGAGCAGCCACCAGGAAGGAGCGGAGTCCAAAGGAGGTAGAGTAGTTTGGGACATGTAAAAGAAGGGAATTACAGGAACGCAAGGAACAGTAAACAGGACGAGAATTATCAAGAAAAGGAAGGTTGAGAAATGAAGGGGTATGAAAAGTTACAAGGCGGAAAGCAACGATAAGAAGACGAATTTGAACACGACAATAAATTGTAGGCAAATCGAGAGAAGCAAGATGGTAGGATGTATGATCAAAACGACGAAGACGGAGGAGAATTCGGACAGCTGCGTTGACGATGCGTTGTAGGGGAAGAAGAGTGGATTTAGGTGAGTTGGAAAATAGACTAAGACAATAATCGAGTCTAGAAAAAAGGAGAGATTATATGAGAGTCATACAAGAAGGGAAATCGATCAATCTACGAACTTGACGGAGGTTGCGGAGTATCAAGGTAGATAAGCGTACTTTATCTCTAACGAAAGGTTTAAGCTACATAACGATAGTCTATCAATAAGGGGGATGTGCAGGAAAGCTTTTGAAAAATCAAATATCATCGCATCTATCCCTATTCCCAGTATAACTGTATCCGACAAACTACTCTGATATGCTACAAGGTTAGTCACAGTAAAACTATGTGGCTTAAACCATGCTGAGCGTCATTGATGTTATTCACTTCTAGATGCAAGATCATAGTACAAAGTACTTTAATTGTTCCGTAATTTCAAATGTAGCCCAATTAATTGGGTCACATTTGAAATTAATTAGGTTGTATAATTATTATTTTGTTATTAAAGGCATTGTATTAAAGAATACAAGGCCTTGGTATCTAGCACTAAAAACCCTTGTATGCTTTCTTTGTAAGGAGATTTTCTACTTTAAATGCTTCATCGTTAAAGGCGGCAGAAGTTGATAATAAAATTGCTCTGATTATTCTGTTATTATTTATTATTATTTGAAATTAATTGAGTTACAATCAGACATCGCTATAACCACGAAGTCGAAGAAGTGTTAAAATTAACTATAGATAAACTTTGTAAAATAACTATGAAACCTTAAATAAACTTACGTTAGTTTTTTAGTGAAATTTTATGATATGAAATACAAATTATATACTGTGCATATGCTGCATATACCTGAACGCAGGAGTATTTCGCTTATATCATTTGCTTACATCTCATTTGTGTTTTCCGTTGACCTATATTGCAAACACTTTTTCATTAGATAGTGAATCTTCCTATTACGGTGTATTAAATTTATAGTCACAAAAATTAATTATAAAATCTTCCTTGTGGTAATGCTTAGTTAAATACCGCCTTTTTCCGGTTCTCCTATTTTTCATAAAGGAAAATATTGGTGAGATACGTACGTGCTTATTCGGCTTTTAAGCGAGGATAATCATATTTTGAGATATTTAATTATTATTTTTTTTAGAAAAAATAAAAATTAAAAATGTGTAGTGCATATTACGACCTAAAATGTTAAATACCTATCAGTAGACAATTGTTCATAACATATAAAAAGTATATCAAGTAAAAGTTAGTAAATATGATAAAAAAATATTTTTTGAGATAACATTTTTATCAAATATCTTATTATTGAGATATTATTAAGATATTATTATCTTATCATTTATCAAATATTATTAATACACAAGACAAAGCCAGAGGCTGTTTAGTCTGCTCACATAGAAAGATAGACAAACAAAAAAAGAGAAAAAAAACGAGGTTAAATTGTTGAAATTATCGTTGATCTGACGGGTATGCCATTCGGATAGTTTGCTGATCAGGATGTCGTATCCATTCTAATAATTTTCGTTTGAATATATCAATGTCATGGATATATATTAAAAAGTCCGGTAACATGTTCCACACGCTAACAGCTCGATGCGAAAGACGATATTGATATAGACATCTTGATATTAAAACTGAACAAAAATTTTAAGAGCTTAAAAACACAATATAATATACATACAACAATAACATTGGACAATCGACAAAAGAAGATCGACAACGAATATTATTATTAATAATAGTAATATAATAATATTATATTATTATATTCGTCGAACCAAATACTTTGCTGCACATGTAACGGTTCTGCTGCCAAATGTAAGAGATGTAGATGCGCTAAGTCCAAGACCCCATGCGTAAACTGCCGGGCGCAATGTTGCAACAACGCTTCACCAACTCTGGCAGTAGCTTCGATTGATATAAATGAAGGCAATAGTCCGGCAGAAAACTCAGTCTACTGTTTTTATCGCGTCTCAAGCATCCCTCAAACAACAGGTGAACAGCAAAATAGCGATAAAGAGTCAAGCGTTATTCTGTCAAAATCGGGTTGTTTGGATTCTATATATGAAGAAGTTGTCAAATGGCGTCCAAACAGTTGTGTATTGCCAAGGTGTAACGAAAGTATAGAGTTTATAGGCGAACTAACAGCGCTGTTCAAAATTGCTTGCACAGATATAGATCAATAATGCGCTTTAAAAAAAGTAACCATATTGTGTCAGTGCGTTCTCCAGCGTTTACAATCTCGGAAAACAAGTATTGCACGAAAAGCTCTGTGTCAAAGGATCGATTTGTGGAGCGCTGGGAAGATTAAATATTTATTAGATGAGGCTCGTTACCTTCAACATACAAAAGACGGGAAAAGAAATTGTCAGGTTGAGGAAAATTGGCACAAGACGTTCACACGACTCATGCTCAGAGGCAATATCGGTGGAGCAGTGAGAACTCTTGATGGGAAAGCATCATTTGGCAAGTGTCTTAAATTAAACGAAAAAGTTGGGCAGTTAACTGTCAAACAGGCCTTAAGTGAGAAACATCCACATGGCGAGAATTTGCACAAAGAATGTTTGATCAAGCACTCTATAATAGGAACACTTCCGTTTCATGTCACTTTATTCAATCAAATAACGGGAGCGGATATAGTATCGATGGCAAAGAAGACGACAGGTGCAGCAAGGCCATCAGGTGTGGACGCGCAAACATGGAAACAAATGCTGATATCGTTTGACCGCGATTCTGATAAGCTGGCCCAGGCATTAGCTGGTATGACAAGACGTTTAGCCTATGAAATTGTTCCACGAGAATCAGCTGTAGCTTTGGTTGCCTCAAGGTTGATTGCCTTAGAAAAGTCTGATGGAATTAGGCCTATCGGGATTGGCGAAGTGTATCGTAGGATAATGGCCAAAGTCGTAATTAGAACGATTTCTATGCACATACAATCAGTTGCAGGAAATACACAATTATGTGCGGGACAACGTTGTGGCCGGGAGTATGTGGTTCGGTACATTCGGTCGTGTTTATTTGAACAGAATTACAAATGCTTGCTGCTTATAGACGCTGACAACGCGTTCAATCGCGTTAATAGAAAACTTGCTTTGGCTAATATGAGTAGTGTGTGTCTACCACTAGTTAACATTTTAACAAACACTTATCATGATGATCCCACTATGATAATTGACGGTGAAACAATGAGATCCCAAGAGGGTTTTACACAGGGAGACCCGCTGTCTATGGTTGCCTTTGCCGCAGCAACTCTTCCTCTGATGGAAAAATTAAAACATGCTTTTCCAAATATCCAGCAAAAATGGTATGCAGATGATGTGTCTTGCGTAGGAACAGCGAAGGATCTTGCGGGATATTTGGAGAGGATGCAAACACTTGGACCTCAATATGGCTTCTTTGTCAATGCTAGGAAATGTAAAATATTTGTTCCCTCCGAAAATAGTGAAACAAAATCATTGTTCAATGCCTTGGATGTGTCAGTCACCAACACGGGCGTTGAACTCCTGGGATGTCCTATTGGATCGGCCGAATATGAAAAATCATGGCTGGATGACAAAATAGAGAATTGGATGATCATGATCCAACGACTAGCAGAAATCGCGAAAATCGATCCGCAGCTCGCATATTCTGCCTACATGGTGTCACTCCAACACAAATGGACTCACATTTTTAGGGCATGTCGCTTCGAAGGTAAGGCCGGGGAAAAATTGGAACAGAAAATAAAAGGGTGCCTTCTACCAAATCTCACCGGTCAGCAACTTAAATCAGATCAAATGAGACGGATTATTGCTTTGTCGACAAGCAGGGGTGGAATAGGCATTAAGGATCCTTCAGATTTTGTCTTGCGTGAGTGGCAGTGGTCGGAGGCTATGTGTAATCCACTTGAAAGTGGTTTAACGGGAATTGAACTAAACAAAGCTCAGACTATAGTAGCAGCGGAAATTAGAAGAATAAAGAAACATATTTCAGACTCCTTGTTTTCCGAAATTGTGAATGGGAGCGACAAATTGTTTCGTAATTCGTTAATGCACGCGACAATAAAAGGCTCTTCTACTTGGCTTTCTGCCAGGGTTAACGATGATCGGTTATACAGACTACGTCGCGAGGAGTTTTATGATGGTTTGTCAACAAGATACGGATGGCCACTTGTCAACGCGTTTAAGACATGCGTTTGTGGGGAGGATAATTCTGTTACTCACACTCTCTCTTGTCGTCTATCTGGCAAGACAATAATCAGACACAATGTGATTCGTGATCTCCTGCGAAACTTGTTATCAGGTGCAAGTCAAAATATCGTAACCGAGCCTCTGCTGACATCAATAGAATCAAATTATTTATTTGAAAAGGCATCTACTTGCAAATAATAATACAAATTTATTTAATGTGGCAAATGCGTACAAGCTGTACGCTTACAAGTCCACAAACAAAAATGAGAAAGTCAAGCAGTTAAATTGTTCAGATGGGATCGGATTTGTCGTTTGAAGCACTGCAGGGAAGTTGATTGGCGTATATGAATGGGCAGATGATTCCACGATAGAGGAGCAGCCACCAGGAAGGAGCGGAGTCCAAAGGAGGTAGAGTAGTTTGGGACATGTAAAAGAAGGGAATTACAGGAACGCAAGGAACAGTAAACAGGACGGGAATTATCAAGAAAATGAAGGTTGAGAAATGAAGGGGTATGAAAAGTTACAAGGCGGAAAGCAACGATAAGAAGACGAATTTGAACACGACAATAAATTGTAGGCAAATGGAGAGAAGCAAGATGGTAGGATGTGTGATCAAAACGACGAAGACGGAGGAGAATTCGGACAGCTGCGTTGACGATGCGTTGTAGGGGAAGAAGAGTGGATTTAGGTGAGTTGGAAAATAGACTAAGACAATAATCGAGTCTAGAAAAAAGGAGAGATGATATGAGAGTCATACAAGAAGGGAAATCGATCAATCTACGAACTTGACGGAGGTTGCGGAGTATCAAGGTAGATGAGCGTACTTTATCTCTAACGAAAGGTTTAAGCTACATAACGATAGTCTATCAATAAGGGGGATGTGCAGGAAAGCTTTTGAAAAATCAAATATCATCGCATCTATCCCTATTCCCAGTATAACTGTATCCGACAAACTACTCTGATATGCTACAAGGTTAGTCACAGTAAAACTATGTGGCTTAAACCATGCTGAGCTTCATTGATGTTATTCACTTCTAGATGCAAGATCATAGTACAAAGTACTTTAATTGTTCCGTAATTTCAAATGTAGCCCAATTAATTGGGTCACATTTGAAATTAATTAGGTTGTATAATTATTATTTTGTTATTAAAGGCATTGTATTAAAGAATACAAGGCCTTGGTATCTAGCACTAAAAACCCTTGTATGCTTTCTTTGTAAGGAGATTTTCTACTTTAAATGCTTCATCGTTAAAGGCGGCAGAAGTTGATAATAAAATTGCTCTGATTATTCTGTTATTATTTATTATTATTTGAAATTAATTGAGTTACAATCAGACATCGCTATAACCACGAAGTCGAAGAAGTGTTAAAATTAACTATAGATAAACTTTGTAAAATAACTATGAAACCTTAAATAAACTTACGTTAGTTTTTTAGTGAAATTTTATGATATGAAATACAAATTATATACTGTGCATATGCTGCATATACCTGAACGCAGGAGTATTTCGCTTATATCATTTGCTTACATCTCATTTGTGTTTTCCGTTGACCTATATTGCAAACACTTTTTCATTAGATAGTGAATCTTCCTATTACGGTGTATTAAATTTATAGTCACAAAAATTAATTATAAAATCTTCCTTGTGGTAATGCTTAGTTAAATACCGCCTTTTTCCGGTTCTCCTATTTTTCATAAAGGAAAATATTGGTGAGATACGTACGTGCTTATTCGGCTTTTAAGCGAGGATAATCATATTTTGAGATATTTAATTATTATTTTTTTTAGAAAAAATAAAAATTAAAAATGTGTAGTGCATATTACGATAATAGAAATTTGTAACTTTTACAATCTATATGAAATATGAATCCAATTATTAATCGAAAGCCTCTGTTATTCTCCAGAAGATACAAAAAAAGAACGGTTAAATGTTGAATTTCATGACACGTATGCATTGAATTGTGAAAGATGTCGTATCCATTCTAATAATTTTCGTTTGAATATATCAATGTCATGGATATATATTAAAAAGTCCGGTAACATGTTCCACACGCTAACAGCTCGATGCGAAAGACGATATTGATATAGACATCTTGATATTAAAACTGAACAAAAATTTTAAGAGCTTAAAAACACAATATAATATACATACAACAATAACATTGGACAATCGACAAAAGAAGATCGACAACGAATATTATTATTAATAATAGTAATATAATAATATTATATTATTATATTCGTCGAACCAAATACTTTGCTGCACATGTAACGGTTCTGCTGCCAAATGTAAGAGATGTAGATGCGCTAAGTCCAAGACCCCATGCGTAAACTGTCGGGCGCAATGTTGCAACAACGCTTCACCAACTCTGGCAGTAGCTTCGATTGATATAAATGAAGGCAATAGTCCGGCAGAAAACTCAGTCTACTGTTTTTATCGCGTCTCAAGCATCCCTCAAACAACAGGTGAACAGCAAAATAGCGATAAAGAGTCAAGCGTTATTCTGTCAAAATCGGGTTGTTTGGATTCTATATATGAAGAAGTTGTCAAATGGCGTCCAAACAGTTGTGTATTGCCAAGGTGTAACGAAAGTATAGAGTTTATAGGCGAACTAACAGCGCTGTTCAAAATTGCTTGCACAGATATAGATCAATAATGCGCTTTAAAAAAAGTAACCATATTGTGTCAGTGCGTTCTCCAGCGTTTACAATCTCGGAAAACAAGTATTGCACGAAAAGCTCTGCGTCAAAGGATCGATTTGTGGCGCGCTGGGAAGATTCAATATTTATTAGATGAGGCTCGTTACCTTCAACATACAAAAGACGGGAAAAGAAATTATCAGGTTGAGGAAAATTGGCACAAAGTTCCACGACATGTGAGGCTATCTGGAGCTGGAACTCTGATGGGAGTCTTCAGAGGCAATATCGGTGGAGCAGTGAGAACTCTTGATGGGAAAGCATCATTTGGCAAGTGTCTTAAATTAAACGAAAAAGTTGGGCAGTTAACTGTCAAACAGGCCTTAAGTGAGAAACATCCACATGGCGAGAATTTGCACAAAGAATGTTTGATCAAGCACTCTATAATAGGAACACTTCCGTTTCATGTCACTTTATTCAATCAAATAACGGGAGCGGATATAGTATCGATGGCAAAGAAGACGACAGGTGCAGCAAGGCCATCAGGTGTGGACGCGCAAACATGGAAACAAATGCTGATATCGTTTGACCGCGATTCTGATAAGCTGGCCGAGG